>ML685810.1:4970704-5136095 GCA_007922175.1 Pelusios castaneus
TCTTTCTTTCTTTCTTTCTTTCTTTCTTTCTTTCTTTCTTTCTTTCTAAAAGGCATTCTATGGAAATACAGCACCTTTGGAGCCATTCTGATATTTACACATTTGAGAGGCAGACCTCTCGTAATGAAAACTGTGCCTAATTCAAGGGGAAATGATTGAAAATGAACAAGGCCTTCCCCCCCATATATAGTCTAATTAACTTGGCCATTTTTACAAATTTGTATAGTTAGTTTATTTTGATACACCTAAATAACTGTAACGGATTTATAGAATATCAGCTTAGAGTTTTTTTAAAAATCATTCATGTTTGAGTTATACAAGTGAAAAGGAGAATATATTTGTATTACAGTAGACTGTAGTAGCATTGAAAGACCCCAGCTGAAATCAGGGCCCTCTTGTGCTAGGCACTGTAAATACACCACTACAATTTTCCTCTCATATGTGATGCTCTCAGAGTGTTTTACAATCATTAATATTAGCTCTCCATGTCTCTTTGAGCTAACATTTATATCTGTGTGTGTTTGCGCGCGTGCGCACGTGCAAAAATCAGAAACACCAGATAAGCTCTAAATTGAATACACTCTTCTCCCGTCTTAGACAAAATAAGCTGGCCCATCCAACAAACCTGACAGGAAGTTTAATCCACAATTCAAGTTTTAAGTACACATCTCTGGAGACTAGCACCTAAACTGGAAATGTTGCAATTAAGGATTTATAAGCATTAGTCACAAACGGCCAGCCCATAATCAGAATTGGTTTCGTACATCCTTGTACTGGTCTGCCTTATACACTAAACAATACTTGGGAAATCAAAGAAGCAAGTGCGTGATCCATAGCCTTGTTTGTGTCCACGTGGAAAATGTTGCCAAGGAAACACCCTAATATCAAAATTGAAATATAGTTTGACCCTTAATTCCAAAAGGAGCTGCAGGGAGTTTACGAGAGTTCAGCAGCAATTCTGGCTAAATGAGAAAAGGGTGTTTATATCAGAGATCCTAGCATCAGAATGGAAATTTAAGAGACACAATGCAACTTGCAACATAAATGTATTTCTTAAGATTTTTGATTACAACATTTATACTCTCAGACCAAGTGAAAACACACTAAGTGCAACAGAAACACAGACATTATCAAAGAGGGAAGACAGGAAAAAGTACATTTGGGGACAAAAAAGCATGAAAACTTGTTATGTTAGCACAAATGATCTTTTTAAAATAAAAATTTTTTAAAAAGGTACAATTTCCCAAGAACTGCATTTTTCTGACATCTTGTGCAGATTGAGGTCCATAGAGACTTCACATTTTCCACACTCAGCACTTTGAGGGTCAGAGAGGTCAAAGTATCAGTATTCCCAATGGATTGCTGATAGTTCATCCAGAACAATCAAGCTACTGGCTGCTCCTCCCCCCTCGTTACTGAGCTGACATGGGTAGAAAACTACCACTGCGTCTTTAAAGCAGAAAACCAGCGGCAAAAGATTAATTAGGGATATTAGGTTGCTCCAATAATTCAGTGTTTTAGATCTTTTAAACTGGGTCCTGCTTTGCTCATCAAAAGATAAAAGTTTGCATCAATTTCCAATTAAACTAACTGGAGTCTAAGCTGTTCATTAGTTCCTAAGTATAAAGTAATCATGGATACAGTTTCAAAATTTGCTGGAGTTGGATGTCATGCAAAATTGGCAACCTTGGAAACTCTTTGGTGGCAGGGACTATCTTTTTACACCATGTCTATTTAATGTCTGGCAGAATGGAGTTATATCGGCGACCAATACCCCTAACTGCTAGCGCAATAAAAACATCAAATACTAATACTGTCAAAAATAATTTACATCATTATATGTGTTTGGTTATTTATTTCTAGCTAAATGTGGTTAGGTTGGCCATAAAGTTTGAAAAATATTTGCTATAAAGGCAAAGCCAATTTAGACAAATATACATAAGAATAATCATATCTTCTGATCAGAAGAACCACTGCATCCACATCCCTACATGCGTACTTGTGGATTCACAGCGCTCAAACACCTTCAAATTCTACCGTGTTATTTGTAAATACAACACACAACTAATTTCTATCTTGTTTTGTTCTTTAATCTGTGTGAATTGTGAACTTTTAATGAAAATAAAATATTTGGCTGAGAACTGGAGTTGAGAGCATGTGGATGTCCTTCTGCTTACGTAAATACCAAGCTGCAGCTTTGTGGTTTGGGTAAATGGGGTTCCCCTAGAATTTAAGGAAAAATCATCTCCAGTTCTCTACATCAAAGTTATTCTTCAAAATTAAAAACTGGCAAAAGGTGATGAGGAAGAATTTTAAAAAAATTTTTAAACCAGAGTATTAGAGAATTCTCTTTAAGCAACACTGGTTTCTGGTTATATTAGTTCATAGTTTATACAGCTGCCAGTGAAAAGTTAAAAATTACAACCCAGAAGATGAACAGATGTGGTTAGATTTACACTGCTGTGTTAATCTTTATGAGCTTCTTAGATAGGATTCAAACCAACATCCAGTTTTGCCAGTGAAATAAATATTTCTATTATGCAGATGTTTTCCCATGCTCATTTCTTATCTAAAAGAATATTTCTCATATAGTAAACTGCATTACATCATGTATTTTATGAAAATAAATTAAAACTTGATTTTGTTAAATAGGATGTGGCTAAAAATTGTTAAATCATCAAGTATAGTTCTAAAAAACCACACGCAATTTTTTCCATGTTCTTCCTCCACTTTAGAATTGAAATCCTTATAATTTAGCCAATTTGGCAATGTCTGCCATAGACAGCTATGAAACATTGTTCAAGTGCTAAGCTTTCTAACTTTCATAATAGTCTGTAGGACTCTATAGGAGCTGAATGGTTATTCAACATCTTTACAGGAACTCATAATATTCTGGCCCTGGACAAAAAAACCTTTGGAAAATGACAAAATAGGATCTCGCTGCCAAAATACAGTGTATTTAAACCAAAGACTGGCAGTATTTGATATGATTTCCTATATTTCTCTCCTACTTATTTGTTGATCTGATACATGTCACAGTATTCAGAATTTCCATTCCTTGTATTCTGGGGGTGGGGGATGGGTAGAATAAAACCCAAGGGTTTACAAGAAAATTAACTAACCTCACCTGGGAAGAGTCCTTGTTAAAAATTTGGGGCTCGATTTTCAGCACCCACAATGCCAATCAAAGTTAATGAAAATTACAATCACTGGGAGGCAAAAGTGGAAATTGAACCTTTAAATTCTTTGCAGACGTTGTGAGTAAATATTTTTATGAATGGACATCTAAGGGCAAAGTACAGAGACTTTAATTCTCTAAAATTATTTGCCTGATGGTATCAAATAAAGGGTTTGGATTTTGCCACATCTGAGGTTAATGAGAAGTACTTGTCAACATCAGATTGTTGAAACATAAAGAGGATTTCATTGTGTGCCACCTTTTAAACTCTAGTGGTAACTCAAGTTGCAGCTTCTAGTGAATTTTCCCTGTGCTAAGTGATTCCAGATGAACCCTAGTGACAGGCTTCAGTCTCAGGATACTTATTCATTTACATTAAAATCTAGTGTTCCCAGGTCTGGCTGTTATCTGGCTTAGATCTGATTAGCAAATACTGAAAGAGCAGCTTTTCCAAAGTTAGGATAGAACCAAATAATTCAGAGTTGGTAACTGACTGATAACCACCTACAGTATCTGCTGAAATTTAGTTTACTGGGAGTTGAGGCATGGATTAACACACATGCACACACGCACACACAACACTTGAGCCTATGTCATTAGTAATTTTTGGGTTCTCCCCCTCCACCCCAGTTCAATTAAAAACAATCACCACCAAAAAAACCTCAGTAAAATATTGCAATACAGGTTTTTTTTACCTCCCTACTTATAAACCTTTGCTCCCATTACTTAACCTGAGTACCTCCCTCTCTGACTTTAGTTAATTTTGCTTCATGACAATCCCTGTTTTACAGATGAGGAAACAGAGAGGCCAAGTGACAAATCCAAAATCACATAGGAAGTCGAATCCTAATCCTGTGCTTTAACTGTACAACCATCCATCCATTCCTCTCCCAAACTGGCGCCGCAAAAATGCTCTCTAGCTTTAGCAGTGACTAATACATTATGCTTTAGAAAGGGGAAGAAATTCAGAATAAACATGGCCAGCTGTGCAAGGCTATACTTGAATTTTTCTTCCTGAGCCCTGCTCCATTCTTATAATCTGAAGGATGAGATTTGATTACCCTCAATTTAGCGGCCATGTTTACGAGTGTTATTACTGAAGAGTAGAGTCTCATAGACTGAACTTGCCCTCAAATACATTAGCAAAATTCAGCCCAACACTGAAAGTTCTGGGTGCCACTGGGTCCCATGCCAGTGGCTTAAGCAGAGCATGGAACCTTGTGTGGCTCGCTGCACTGAGGAATAGTTCTCAATATTCCTCCCACCGAAGCCAATGGAAATTGTATGTGGGTCCCAGAGTTTGACTCCAAGAATGTAGTGTTCAATCCTGTTTGTGCTGAAGTTGATGGGAGATCTGCCACTACCTTCAGTAAATAGTGTGTCCTTGAGATGTGGTTTTCACAGTTGCCCAAAGGGGATTTGGAAGCTCAATTCACATCAATTTCTAATGGCAATTGGGCATCCAAATCTCCTAGGCAGTATTCCAACTCCCAACCTTTGTCAGCATCTCTGCCGAAGTGATATTTGTAGCACACAACCCACACAATATATCTTTGGGGCCAGATGGGTGAAGGAAAGAACTTTAACACTCAGAGCCACTAGAAGAAAATAACCAAGAGTTAATCTCACCTCCCTCCTCTGCGCCTGTGCGCACGCACGCACGCACACAAACACATTTCAGTCCCCTTTACTGTCACTTCACAAAAATAAAAGTGACCCCATGTCACTTTGAAGTGGTAGGTAAAGCACAATGAACCCTGTCCAGAAGAAAGTCAGTCGTCACAGGCCGGTGGGCAAGCTGGCCTCAGCCCCAGAGCCCATCAAGACGTGTCTGTCACTGAACTCTTGACACATTGTGAAAAGTAGAGTGAATGTTACGCATGCACGGATTTTTCGCGCTCTCTCTTAGAGAGAGAGAGAGAGACAGACAGACAGACAAGCCAGAGAAAACCCCCTTGGCCTGAAACTAGAGTCAGGACTCTGGGCCTGTTGAAGAAGCATTAAACATCCAAGGAAAAGCAGCCATTGTTTCAAGCAGCAGCAGGCAGCATTTCTTTTTATGACTGCTAGAGTTCTGGCTCTCTCCCCAAGCAATTTGCAGTGCAGCCGCACATCAAGATGGCAGGTGGGAACTGAGCAGCTCCATGTTACTCAAAATAGATCAGAGACTCTGCTGGCAGATGCCTGTGGTATTTGCTTCTATTATGGGGAATAAGTTTTCTGTAGAATTTCTGCTTTGCTTTTATTATGATGGTGCGGGTTATGGAAGTGTCTGTGGAGTCTACTCTACTTTTATTATGGCGAGGTGGCCCAACAATATTTTTAATAGCCTAGTTGGCTTTTATTTTGTTGGGGAATTTACATTTTTAACAGGTTATTTTACTTTCATTGTGATGAGTGCTTTCTTTAAGTGTACATAATAGCCTACTTTTAACATAATGGGGCAACTCCTTTTACTGGCGGGAGAGATGTGTGAGCATTTGTCTAGTGTACTTTACCTTTATCACAGCAGGGGTGTTTATAAAGGTTTTTAATATTTGCCTGGTTTTATTACAATGGAGAGATGTCTCATTATTATTATTGTAAATGAGTACAGAGACTTTGCACTTCTATAGCATCTTCCATCTAAGAACCCTGAAGCCCTTTCCAACTGTTAACAAATTATTATTTATGTAGGGTTGTAAGTGTGCATGGCAATATAGCACATAAATCAGGGTGCTTGCAAGGTTTACTACCCAAAGGCATGAGCTAGAATATTAGAAAAGCAAAATGGAACAATACAATACGCATGAGTGGAAAGATCATTACGAACCATGCATCATGGAATGGGGAAGCTTTATGGAATTGTTGTAGGAGGAGAAAATGACAGGGCTTTCCTTGTAGTAGTAAAGTGGCTGTGGGGAAAAAAACTCAAGAAGACTAGAGTAAGAAAAGAGAAAGTGGAAGAGGTTCAACATGAGTTTGAATAGAGCTAATGGGGATGATGAGTTGGAGGAAGAAATAGAGGGCAGGTCTACACCACAGCAGGATTTCAGCAGCAGTCAAAGAGAGATACACAAAGTACTTAAAATACCTTGCGTATCTCCCTTTGACTGCCTACCACCTACTTACTATGGTGTCCTTAGTGTACTGAGTTGAAGGGAGGGGGCCTCTCTTTGACTCAGTGCTACTCCAGTTGTCGGGGTGGTCTTCAGTGGTCAACTTCCTGATCAGCTGAGCGGGTTTTCACAGACCTGATAAATCGATTGGGAAGATCGCTCTGATGGCAGCGAATTTGCCACCATTATAGTAGAAATCAAACTGCGCAATCTGAAAGGGAGTAGTTTTAAACTCTGAGGAGAAGAAGATGAGAAGCCAACAACAGAGCTCAAAGGTGGGAGACCAGCAGTAGAAAAGTATTTTAGAGGAATATTTTTGGATCAATTGGAATAGGGATAGAAGGAAGGTCAGAGGAAAGGAGACTAGAGTCATTAACGTATGCGATAACATGGGCACAGACTAGTGTCTTGGCAGGCAGAACTGGGAATAAAGGACAAATTGGAGAGCAATGTTTTGGGATGGTGCAAAGGATGGAAGGAGAAAGGCAGAGGAGAAGACTAGAGGAATTGAAGAGGACTTCAAATTTCTGGGCTTGAGTAACAAGGAGGAGCATGGTGTCCACAGTAACTTGGGGAGGTATTGGACAGGGATTAGGAGAGAAGCAGATGAGCTCAGTTTTTGGATGTAATGAGGTGAGTAGAATCAAAAGGCGACTGAATAGTTTAAAGCTTCACAACCCTGCTGAGAGGTAAAAAAAGGGAAGTCTGAGCAGTGAGAAGGAAAGATATTTTTCTAAAGTCCCATAGCAAGTCCAGGGGGAGTCAAGGAGTTCCTGATGTCTACTAGCCCATACTCTCCTTCCTGAACTAGGGGAGACACCTAAAAGCCCTGACTCCCACTTACCTCATATAACCAGTCAACTGAAAGACCCAATTCTCCAAACGCTTACTTTACTCCCTAGAGTTAAGCCTGTCCATAAGTGTTTCCAGAATTGCTTTATGGGTTAATCAACAGAACAGGTGCAACACATAACAGCACAGAAACTATGAGAGATGATTTATCCAATCTGTCCAAAAAGAAACAGTCAGCATGCTCAAAGGGAGCATTTGCTAAGTGCATCAGAACAGGTTGGGAAATTTTACGTATTTTCAGTTATTTTGTAATTTATTTATTTATTTACTCTTTCAAACTCTGCTCTTTCTCTGAAAAATTTCAGATTTTGGTTTTAAAAGGTAATTTTTGAACAATACAAGAATTTTAATTTACGGAGGAAAAAAGGCCATTTATCAATAGAAATTTCCATGAAAAAAAAATGTACCTAGTTCTACTGCACGTAGACTGTAAACACACATGATTAATCACTAAGTACATCTCTTAGGTTTGACCATAGCAATTATCGCCATGCAATCCAAGAGCTGACGTAGACTACGTCTACACTTGAAATACTACAGTGGCAGAGCTGCCGCTACACAACTGCAGTGCGTCCGTGCAGAGCAGACATTCACCGCAGCAACAGCATGGGTTCTCCCATCGCTGTAGTTAATCCACCTCCCTGAGAGGAGACAGGTAGGTCAACAGAAGAATTATTCCATCAGCCTAGCCCTGTCACACCAGGAGTTAGGTCACCTTAATTATGTTGCTTATGGGGTGTGGATTTTTCACACCTCTGAATGACATAGTTGGGTTGACCTAACTTTTCAGTGTAGAACAGCCCTTAGTTACAAGTCACTCGGGTGCTTTTGAAAATCTCACTCTAAGATAATTAGGCACCTAACTCCCATTGACTTTCCATGAGAATTTGGTGCCTAATTCCCTCCATCCTTAATCTAAATCATAATTGTCCCATGCTGGAAAGAAAAGAGTTTACTAAATCTTTGGATTCCAGTTGTTCAGCATACTGGAATGAAATATAAAAGGAGAGACTGCGGAAAGGCTTTAAATAGTGAAATTTCTGAAAATATGACCAAAAATTATTTTGAAAATCCATGTAATTATCCCCTGATATTAATGTTAGAACAAGTTTTTTGGGGGGGAGGAGGAAGGGGTGCCATTTTTTCAGTCTCCTTGTTTTGAGTAGGGGAAATATTGCCTCCCATTATTAGAAGGTGATAAACATAACAGTTTGACCTGGAACTGTGCTAAGCCGGAAGTAATTCCTGTAGTCAGGAAATGGACTACTCCTTCCTCTGCGGTGCTATGACAGGTTTGCCAGCTCAGCACTACACACATCATTCAATGCCAAAAGGATGGCCTAGCACATCATGTCTGACCCAGCTTGTCGTGTTAAAGGAAACGGTGCAATTTTACATCATCTTAGATGCAGCATGGCTCCATCTGAAACAGCCCTTTTGCCCTTGGAGAGGAAAGAAGAGGGATCACATTTTTGGGTGCTGAACCCAAATGTACTGTAGACCAAGTTTGTGGCTCTCCACTTAAAATTGACCTCCTGTTAGGACTGGATTTAATAAATATTAAATTAAAGTTTAAGCAGATTTAAAATAAGCATTAGCAGCTTTAAAATAGATACATAGGAATTGCTATCCTGAATAAGACCAGCTGCCCATCTAGACCAGGATCCATGTTCAAACCTAACTGGAAATAAAAAATGCTTCAAGAAGGAAGCTGTGGTTAGCACCACTAGTTTGGTGAAAATTTCACCTTCTAAGGAACAGAGTGGGAGGAGGAGAGAGAAATACACAGCACCATGCAGGACTCTCGCATATTAACTAAAATAGGATCATTGTTTCCTCCTCTGCATTGAGATACAGCCAGATTATCCCAGTCCCAGGAGCGCCACCCCCACAGACCACCAAAATAAGGCAAAACAAAGAGAATTAATTTACTGCTTGCTCAGGAAGAGAGTCTTGTTTTATGAGCTTTCGATTTTTGGTAGAAGCAGCATAAAGCTCCGAGGGGTTTGGGGCAGGGGTTGTTTTGATTTTTGCTTTGCACAGGAGAATAGGGGCAGAGAAGGAAAGGGAAGGCTCAGACAACTTTACCCTGGTAAATGCAATTGGAGAGGCTGCACACAACGTTACTAAAAAGAAAAAATATTAACGTTTCACAAGTTCCCCATGCGGCCTCCAGTGCTCCTCCTCACCCATCAAAAATTCATAAAGGGAATCAGCATTCTTTACCGAATGGGTCCCTGAGGTGCCATAGACCTTGTTGGAGAGAAAGGCTATAAATATCGAATTATACACCTCATGGGAAGAAAGGACTAAAGACTGAGCTTCAAACCCACTGCACGGTCCCAAGGGGAGCTCACATCAGATTCAAGATCCAACATAGCAAGGAAATGGGTCAAGTGTGTCCATTTCTAAACCTTTGACACCTGGAATGATTCCCAGTGTCCACCTTGTAGATGTCCGCACATCACAAACTTTCCAAAGCCCCTTTAAGTCAAAACAAATACATAAAATAATCTAACCAAACGTCATTGCGACAATGCAGTAAATGCTATTTCAGAAATATCTCTGAGCCATAAATGAGAGGTCTTTGGATCATGCCTAATGAACCTGTATGAGATCATAACACAACCGTATTTTAAGGATATAGCATTTTCATTATAAGCCCCTATATCCAGGATTTAGCTGCTCCCATTTACAATACAAAGCCCTCTGTAATCAAACTACATATACAAGATCTCAATCCAGAAACAAATATCGGTTGCAATTTTTTCTTAGTTGTTTCCACTTTAAGTTGCCCTAAAGATTTTAAATGACTAAAAAGCCAACCAAGCTTATTTTTTAAGTAATAAAAACATGATTTTTCTTTTGTGGTTTGACCAGAACCATCATAGCTTTGGAACTGCTATCATAGCAGCTGGCAGTGGAATGTGAAAGAGCTTGATATACCCCCTACTGCAAACTGAATCTCAGTGCACATGGTAATGAAGATCTTTTTAATGCAATAGGGACACAGAGGCTTATAGCAATTCCCATTGCTATAGCATATTTCATCCTACAGGACTCCAGGGAAGGAGAGGCTATGTGGGCAAAGGAGCACAAATGGCAAGCTCTTCACCTGCCACAAATGCAACCACCTCTGGGAAAGAACACATTTTATCAGCAACAATGAACAACTGCTTAATACAGGGAATGAGGGACAGCTATAGCCAATAAATCCATAAAGAATTTTAGGTAAGCAAAATGGAATGACCCAGTTACTAATCTGGGATCTGATTGGGACCATGGCTAACAACTCTCTTACAGTAAAAGAGCACCATGGGACCCTACATGATATTAGATGTATTTTGCAGCATTGCCCCTTTATAAACAAGTACAACAAAAAGAATGTAACCAATGTAGTCCCCTTGCTATCTATCTATCTATCAACAACAGTCACCACCACCCGCCCTGATAGGACTTGCCTCCTTGACTCTCCCCTTCACTGATTTCTGATCTCTGGGTTGACATTTTTCACACAGTAAAATTTCAGCAAGTGACTGGTGCAGGCTGGAAATGTCTGAGGCATAGTTGTTTCTGGTTCCTGATCTTGGAATTCACTGTGGGAGGAATGCAGGATTCAGCCCTATGGCTGCATGCTGACGCTAGTCAAACATTGTCTTGTGATTCACCTCCAGCACAGCTCTATCTTGGGCTGTAAGGATGGTAGCTGTAACACACACAGGTCTCCGCAGGCATACATGACATGCTTGTAACAAGCATCTCAGGCTTGTCTAATCTACTGCTTCTTATAGGAGAGAGACTGGCATGATGATGAAGCTGTCACGACACAGTGCTAGAACACAAAGGAGCTGAGTTCAGCTCCTGGCTCTGCCACAGACTCCTAGTGTGACCTTGAGCAAGTCACTTCATCTCTCTGTGCCTCAGATTGCCATTTGTTAAACGGGGAGAAAAATCCTTCCTCTGTGTGTCCTGACTATTTATATTCAAAGCTCTTTGGGGCTTATGTAGAATAGCAGAATGGGGCCCATGCCTGGCCCAATCTCCTTGAGGGTCTCTAGTCATTACCATTATCGAATGAATAAACAGTAAATTCCATTTTTGCCAGGGTAGCCATTCCTGTGGTTGCCTCTCATACGCATTCCCAATGATGCCTGCTCCTTCTGCTGGGATTGGTTTGTCCCTCAGGCCAAAAGTGTTCTCCAACTCAGGTCACCTGGACAAGTTTTTCTGATAAAAGAGGGGAACTTGCCTTTCTTTTCCAGTTGGGTCACAGGAGAACAGACATGGCTTTTGGTGAGCAAACCACACTACCATCTTCAAGGTAAAAATCCTTTCAAAATTCAAGAAGTATGTTGAGCTATGGACATTTTCCTCCTCTTGAACAGACTCTCATTATATTTTACTGAAAACCCTCATTCAGACTCTCATGAAATTATAAACCACATTTATACACCACCTCAGGGGAAACCCGGGTTCCTTTGGATAAGCAGGGTTATGGATGCTGGGGGCTGTGATCTCAGAATAGAAAAGGCCGTGGTCTAAATCTCCATTTCTAAGACAAAATGAAAAGATGATCAAAAGACTTTGCTGACTCATCAGATCTAATGGAGATACATGTGTAGAAACACACACATCCACATACCCACACCCCACTCTACTAACCCCCCAAAATTATTTTACACCCCCACCCCTACACACATCTACCTCTATAAAATATATACTTATACACACAACACAACCCCAGGAATATAACCAAATTTAAGGTAACCCTTATCCCCCAACCCTACTTAGGTAAATTACCCATTTATCTCCAAGCTGAATGCAAAAGAGGCAGAACACATTTCCTCCAACTTCTCTATCATTTCTAGGGATAAGAGAAGACAACGGAGCCCTTTGTCATCCCAAGACTGCCCCCCCACGATGCTGTTGCAGTTTTGATGCATGTGTTCCCACTCTCTATTAGATAAACTGGCATTTCTATTTTATGACCAGTTTCTAGGGTCTTCTATGATGTTTCTCAAGAAAAAAGATTATTTCATGGTGTGTATATCTGTATATGCTAAGTTATTAGCACTGCTGGTCAAATTATTCTCACACAAAGGGGGAAGCTGCCCCGTTCTCCATCAACTCTGCTACCATCCAAACTAATGCCACAAACACTTTGATTTCTAATCTGCAACGTGAGCCATGTAGTCAGGGCTGGACTAACCCATCACTAGGCTATAGGCAAACATACACTTTGAGGCCCCTGTCTTGTGGGAGAAAGAAGTAGTTTCTTTACCCAGCACCTTCCTCCCTTCTTGGCTCTCTTGGGAATGGCAAAGTAAGCCTGGTTGTGTGTCAGTATCTCTGCCATCCATCCACTGGGGCATATTTGCACATGAACTTAAAGAAAATCACTCAATATATGGGTGGCATTGTGACATGTTGCTCAGGGTTGCCCCGCACTCAAATTTGGCCAGGCCACCCCTTATCATGATGGAAGGGTGGTGGGGACAAATTTGAGAGGCATGATGATACCAGGCTGGAAAGTGAACAAAGTTCTTTCAGTCTGTGTGCAAATCCACACTGGTAAAAACAAAAACACTCACATTTTGCACCCCACCACATGTGTACTTTGCCAATCTGTTGGTCTGGTCTGGCATATGATACTTGATTCTTACACAGCCACTTCCTTCCAAAGATCTCACAGCGCTTTACAAATCATAATGAATTAAGTCACTCAATCCCCCTGTGGGGCATAATCCCTGTTTCACAAAAAGGAATAGTGACACAGAGAGAAGCAAATTGTCTTGCCAAAGGTCATAAAGTGAATCAGAGCTGGGATGAGAAACCAGGTCACTTATGTCTGACACCTGGGCTTTAACCTCTACATGTTATATATGTGGTAATATATATAAAATATATACTATATAAACATGTACGCAAACATGTTTATCATTTACATTTAGAAAGCAAACATTAGGCAATTATACAAAAAGTTTCTTAATACTCTATTTCTTAGTTTCTTAAAACTCTATTTTAATTATTACTGCTATACTACAATATATAATATACACAACTGTATCAGACCCTGCAGAAGTATTGATAATGGTGTAATAATAAAAGTCTCTCACTCACACACACACACACACACACACACACACACAGAGTGTGCTAGAGTAAACAAAAAATACATAGTCTGTAGTCCCTGGAAACAAAAAACCATAAATTCTCCTAAATAAAGGAAAATGGGATTGGCAGGACACAAGCAGTAGAGAGCTAAGCACCAAATATATAAGAGATACTAAATACTATATGCCAAACATATGAGAGATACTAAATCTACTCAGCTGTAATTGATTTAAAGAAAATCAGCAAATCATGTTTTACAAAATTGAGCTAACCAGCATCAGTCTCCAGCAAAAAGCTTTCCCTGAGTTGTCCCCATAGCTTCTATATGCTACAAGATGGTATTGGAGCCAACTCTTTACCTTGTAAGCATATTTCTCTCTGATCTCTTCCCACACATAATGGAACTTAAAATTACCACTGCACATGTGGAATGCCTGCCAAACATGCGATAGCACAACCGGGTAAATAGAGCTGCACCCAAATTAAATAAACAGCAGGAGATGAGCCTGAACCAAAATCCTGAATCCATAAGCCCCTCAAATTCAGAGACATTAAATTGGATCTGAACTCCATGGCTTGGGCCCACATTTGCAATTAAAGTCCTACATTTTTTATTCAAGCTTGAAAAACGAATACAAAATTAGGATATTTCACTAACCAGCTGACTAACAGTTGGTACTTATCCTCCTCTGTCCACCCTCAAAGGACTTTAGAAACAATTAATTAAGATTCACAATAAACCCCTATACACAATAACCCTGTAGTGGGTATGATCTGCACTACCTATGGCCCCTTGTTGCACCCAGGGAAACTGAAGCACAGAACTAGACACATTGAGTTAGTGGCAGACCTGAGCTTCTAAAACCCTCAAGTTCTAACTCCTAGTCTAACCCTAATAAACAGATCACAGTTTGGACTCAGTGATAGAGATCATAGAATCGTAGGGCTAGAAGGGCCCTCATGAGGTCATCTAGTCCAACCCCTGCTAAAAGCAGAACCAATTCCACTAAATCATCCCAGCCAGATTTTTGTCTAACTGGACCTTAAATATCTCCAAAGATGGAGATTCCACCACCTCCCTAGGCAACCCATTCCAGATCAAAAATTCTGATTCCTAATCCCTTTCTCTGGCCAGTAGACTATTCTTCCTTCTGGCAAGTAGTAGAACCCAGAAGCTCTGATGCCTAGTCCCTGATCTAGACACTCGACAGTACTTCCTCTTGCACATCCAAGTCTTTTGTTTTCAGAAATGTGGAGGTGGGGGGGGGGGGAGTAATGAGTGATGCCAGGATGGATGCATATTGATGCATGAAATAAATTTAAAAAATCATCTTGATGGACATATTTCAAAAGGTTTGGATTCTTATCTGATCCTGATTCAGATCGCTTAGGTCTAGCAAACTTCTAGTTATTTTTTTTGCATCTGCTCCCTGGAAGTAGTAGGAAGGCACAAGAAATTTGAAATTAAGCTAACTTTTCCAAATCTCAGGCCCAAATTGCATTGGAGAGTGATGCCCAAAGATTTAGGTCACTTCTTGTTTTGTAACAATGTATCCTTCGCTCATCTGTAAGATCTAGAGGTGTAACTCATATACCATGTGAAGGCCCATGTACGGAATATTACAAAGCTCCAAAATGAGGGAATAATAAAAAAAAAAAAAAAAATCCTGGAAATTTAAAATGATGAGGGCAGGGGGAAACCCTTCCTTCCACATACATAATTCTTTCTATATCCCGTGCCAGGATTCTTAATTTCTGATGTAAATAATTTTCAGTGATTAAAAATAAAGGGGTGCCAAATTTGTGTGCAATGCAGGTAAATTTTGGAACCAAAGTCCCTTGAAAGGATGTCCACTTGAGTGACGGGGCAGAAGTGAGAAAAATTTCCCAACAGTCAATACTGCTCAGCATTTCAGTTCACTCCTATGGTGTTGACTCCTGTGAAAAGACAGCCTCGTTTTGATGAAAAAAATCTGTTAATTTCTATTCATTCTTCTACTTAAGAAGGAGATCCTTTGTAAGTGGAAATGAATGCATTATTGGGTGCTAATTAAGCCTTCGGTGTTTTCTGGAGGATGCGGGGAGGGTGTTTAGTGGATGAAATTATTTTCTTTCTAAATGTTTGGCCCATTTTTTCCCCAATCTCTAGCAATGAGGAGTCCATTTGGGGCAAAAGAGGACTTCAGAAATGCAGGACCAACTCCTCAGATAGTGTCAATTGGCAAGATTCCATTGAAATCAATGGAGCTATGTCAATTTACACCAGCTGGGGATCTGACCTGCTAAGTTGTGTATGGGAACATAATGTTCTAGGCTTTAATATGAAAGCTAAATTTCACTGGGAGAGCGAGCACCTGAAACATAATGCTGATGATTTTGATGAAAATATTGTGATTTCTTTTTCCCTGCTAGTGCTATATAATTATTTGTCTTTCTTTAGCACCTACGGGCCCTACCCATAGACAAGCAGCTTATTGTCGGAAGCGCCGTACAAACACAGACCAAAAAGACAGTCTCGGCCATGTTACTTGCCCTGAACTTAAAAACTAGGGCTTTCACACTTGTTTTCCCTGCTCTTTTACCAAGTTATAAATGATTATTGTTTTTAAATGAAACTATAAATTCATCTTTGCAATGGATAATTCATAACTGCCCTGTTTTCTTCTCTTACACTTATAGCACTTCCTGTGCTGTGTTGCAGAGCATCATTAAATGTCATTTTATTGCTCTCTCATTGAAAGTGCCCGAGTATTACCAGGGCCTGGAGATTTACAGCCTATTTTAAACTCAGATAATGATGTTTAATTTGTTATTGGCTGTGTAAAGGTTAACAAAGAAATAACTCAAACTATTAACGCAGAGATAACACATTACAATAGGACAATTAAGAGCTATACCTGGCACTGCACAAAAGATTGATCTCTTGCTAGGGGAAGAGTATGTATGGGTTTGTACTTCACAACACATTAAGTGAAAGCGTAGCACTTGAGTTCCTATCTTTCTTTGGACAAACAAAACGTCTTTGAGCTTGTTCTGATTAGGAAAGTTGCATGAGTGAGTGAATTAATTTAAAACTGATCTAGTTAAACCAGCACAACCCTTGTGTAGAGGCACTTAAATTGGTTGAAGACTTGCTTATGTAAATTTCCACTTACATCAGTAAATTACCAGATCTTTTATATTGATTTTGTTACACTGGTGCAATGTGTTTAGTGTAGATCAGCTGGGCAACTGAAGGAAACCTATTTGGGGAAGTTGGGAAATAAGTCATTAAATACAGACCCATTGCTGCTGGTGGAAAGCGAAAGAAGATCTACAAAATTCATGGAGGGAAAAAATAAGCAGATGCTCCCTGAAAAGACAGTTGTGTTTTCCTATCAAAAAAGCAGGTTCATGGGAAGGCAAGAAATCCACAAAGGCATCCATGACATTCCAGAGTGGTACATAGCCTCTCTCTATTGCCTGTTGTGGCAATTGTCTCATTAAGACGATATGTAAGTGATGTGGTAGAACCAGAATTGTACAGACTTTGGATTGGGAAAGGTGGAATATGAATCCAGATCTAAATTTTTGCAGCTGAGCTTGATTTCTTCCATCTCCAGATCCAACACCGTCACAAGCTCCTTTGGTTGGGAATGAAATATGGATTGCACAGTTCTTGCTGGAGTATATATCGCTTACCTATCCACCTTTGTCCATGAAGAAAATCCCCAGATTGCAGCCAAATGCTGTTTCAATTAGTTCTCCCAAACATTAGGGGCCAAGTCCTTAGCTGGTGTAAATCAGCATGACTCCAGTGGAGCTAAGCCAAGTAAACCAACTGAGCATCTGGTCCTTTATTTTTCTTTAAAAAAAAAAAAAACCTTCCTTTCCTCTTACTCTTTCTGCCCGCAAAGCTCAAGCTTCTCTTGTCTCTGCTTCCTCCACCAGTTTCTATGCTTCCTACCCCATCCTTTGTGGAAAAGTCTTACAGAAGAAAACTTTTAATATGATTTTAGCATAAATTTTATACAATCCTATTAAATTCTCTAGGATTTTTTTCCACCTCAGCCTACTTTCCACCATAGATTTTCTCCTCTCCCACCTTTCTTACCTCCTTCCTCTTTTTACCTTCCCTCCCAGCCCTAATTCTTACCATATGTCTTAGAGGCCAGACACCAGTCTTTCCTGGCTTCTCAAGGCATGAGAGGATCATGGATCAGCTGTGAGAAGCCTAATTTCCCCAAATGCCTGTTCCACGGTCTACTGCTATATCCCATCAGCCCCAGGGGCTGGCAGCAGCACAGCTATATCCATAAACAACGGCTCTGCCAAGAAGCAGAAAACTGAAGACCAACAAGAAACTCATAAAAGCCATATGAAAACTGTGGAATTCACTATTTTATTGCCCAGTAAATTTCTACTGGGTCAACATCTCCTAAATGACAATCAGCTGAGAGGCTTGGTATACAAATCCTCAACTGCTCTCAGATCAATGCAGCAAAAGGAGACAATGTATGGAATAAACCTTGCGAACCATATCACACTTTAATACTGAAACAAGGAGGAATCTGTAAGATTCACAGCTGCAAATTATTTTTCTATTTATTTTTGCTGCTCAGGATTACCTTTGTTCAACTAATTTATTACTAAGGGGACATCTATTCAGTAGCTCTGAAAACTTACATGGGCCTTGATCATGGGTCTTGCCATGTTGGGTTACTGTTGTGGTTCCTCTAATCCAGTAACCTGCCTGACAATAGGAAATTCTAGGTGCTTCATGTGGTGGCAGCACAGGAAACCTTGGATAGACTATCCCAGGAAATCTGCCAATAGGGGAAGTTTCTACCTGACTCCTTCCAATTAATGTTTCGACATGAAGCAGGACTGTTTATAGCCCTTCTAAAAACAACCTAGTTATCTAATGTACCAGTAGATAGTCTCCGTATTCACATACATTTGTAATCTTTTTTTTTAAAATCCTGCTAGCCTCCTTGCTTCAGCAATATCTTGTGGCAATGAATTCTATGAGTTAATTATGCATCATCTAGAAAGTATTTCCTTTTATCAGTTTTTGACGTGTTTCAATTTCCTTGAATGTCCTTTTATACTTGTATTGCAGGAAATTATTTCCTTTTTGTATACCACATATTATTAGTACTACTAACATGCCCACCCTCCTATTTACCTCCTCTCTAAGTCAAACACAATCAGGGTAAAATCCTGGCTCCATGGAAGTCGAATGGGAATTTTGAATTTTGCCATTGACTTCAATGGCCCAGATTTTCACGCTCAATCTTTTCAATTTCTACTCATGGGAGGATTTCTTCCTATCTCTAATAATTTTCTCCACTAAGTTCTGAACACATTCTATTCCCACTTTCTGCATTTAGCTGGTTTCTAGTCCAATCCATGACTCCCACTGACAGCCTGGTTTGGCAATGGACTGAGTTTTGAGTACTGGTGGTGTTTATGCCAAGTGGCCTGAAAAGAGAGGTTGGGTGGGGTGTGTTCTGAGTTATTGCAGATAATTCTTTCTTGGGTGACTGGCTGGTGAGACTTGCCACATGCTTAGAGTTTAACTGATGACCGTATTTGGGGTAGGGAGGGAATTTTCCCCCAGGGCTGATTGGCTAGAGCTCTGTAGGGGGGTGGGTTTCACCTTTCTCGCCTTCCTCTGTGGCATGGGGCATGGCTCACTTGCTGGTGGATTCTCTGTATCTTAAAATCTTTAAATCATGATTTGAGGACTTTAATAACTCAGTCATAGGTTAGAGGTTCATTACAGGAGTGGGTGGATGAGGTTTGGTGGCCTACAGTAATTTCCCACTTACAAATTAGACAATAGGGTCTTCAGGGCAAGTGGTCTGGTATATTTGCAATGCCAGTCCATGCATGGGCTTAGTGGCAATTCATAGAGAAGGTGCTACTCATTGAAATACCAGTTACCACTTTCTTGAGCACCATTTGATTGAGGTCTCCCATTTGCATACTGAGCTGACCTGCCCTTGCTTAGTTTCTGAGAGTAGACAAGATCCCAGCTTGAGGTGACATGGCTACAGCAGATTCCTTACACAAAGTGGAGAATTTTTTATATTTCTTGATTCAACGAGCCTGTGGTTACAGTGTGAAGCAGAAACAAGTTGCCCATTTCCTGCATTTCTCCCTTTTGCTGCTGAGCATGCAGCCTTCTCCTCCATAGGCAAAGAAATTGCGCACACACACACACACACACACACACACACACACACACACACACACACAGATCATTGCTGCTTCTAGGATATTGGTGTTTAAAAAAAATATTGATGAACTACTTTGTCATTGTTAACAGCATTGCTGACAAACTCACAGCATGCCCACTGAGAGGAAGACAGCAGCATGTCTATCGAATGCCTCTTGTAGCTGAGACATGTGCTCCGAATTAGGCAAGGTGTGTAAATTATGACAGCCCCAGCTCTTTAGAGAATGCTCAGGTCTGAAGGATTCTGGTTCCACTTTTGTAGTTCCTGCTGCGTCATTTCCCTATAGCTCTCCCCTCAGAAGAAACTCAGCTCCTTGGAGAGAACATTAACAGGCTTCAGCTCTTGAAATGTCATTTGACAGAGACACAACTGAAATGTTAAAAGAAAGTACACTAATTGTAGCCTACCTCAGAAAAAGAACAACAAAACTGCATGGGAAAAACATGGGCCCCTTTCAGCAGAAAATTGTGCATGAAACTTACAAACTGTTTATACGGGGCGATCTGGTATGCAATGTCGATTGCATGTCTGCAAAGGAATGCAGGTGCGAAACAGTGCCTGATTTTTGTGGATGTCTTCCTTGCGCTAGCAATGTCATTGAATAGGTGCAATATTATCCTTATTGTTAAATCTTTGTATTGAATTAGCTCCTCGAGGTCCCAAATGGGATCAGGGCCTCACCATGCTAGGTGGATGATGCTCAGCTATGAGTTTTTGGAGTGGCAAGGCAGTGGATGTGAAGGTAGAGCAGCAACAGCCCAGATAGGCAGCAGCGTAGTTGGCTGTGGAAGGCATCTGCAGTAGCATGTGGAAGGCAGAATCTAGAAGAGGAGCTGTGTACTGCCCTGCAGGAGGCAAGGAAAGTGGAGAGGCAATCTAGGGTTTAGAAGGAGAAGCTAATTTCCAACCAGCTCTGCCAAAGAGAAGGCAACACCAAAATTGCAACACTTCTTTCTCTAAGCCAGTGGTCTCCAAACTTTTTTTCTCGGGACCCAGCTGAAAAAAATCATTTATGCCCACAACCCAACAAGCAATACATTCCAGTTTTTTGGCAGCGGCAGCAGGGGGTGCTGTGACCCAGTACCTATGGGTCTGCGACCCAGTACTGGGTCCCAACTCTAAGTTTGAAAACCACTGCTCTAAGCCATTTCCTCTGTACCTTTCAGGGCACTACGCATTTGGAATAAAAGGTCAGGAATATGATGCGATGAAAGCACAAAATGATATCGCTCACAAGCTTTAGTGGTGCTGCTCTGGCCTCGCCCCTGGGCAGCATGCCTTTTCTCTTACAGCGACTACGTTTGCAGCTTTGAGAAATAAGTCAGGCAGACAAAAAACGAGAATCCTGTGGCACCTTAAAGACTAACAAATTTCTTCAGGCTTTTGTGGGTTCCAACCCACTTCATCAGATGCATGAAATGGAAACAACTGTTGAGAGGTACATGCATCTGACGAAGTGGGTTCGAACCCACGAAAGTTTAGGCCCGAAGAAATTTGTTAGTCTTTAAGGTGCCACAGGACTCTCGTTTTTTGCTGTACACAGACTAACAGGGCTCCCCTCTGGAACAAGTCAGGCAGAGTTATTTCTCAAAGTTGCTCCAACAACAAGAGCTATCAGTGACCAGGCCTAATGACCAGTTCGCTATCACCAAGAACTAGTAACTCATCCCACATGTGCCTTAGGTTCCCGTTGTTCTCTGTCCATTACACCATAACGCAGGCAGTAGGAGTGGAAGGGCCAGTAAAGCTGGGCCTGGTGACCCTTTAGAAGGGTACAGCTTTAAAAAAAATTAGAAATTAGATTAGTCAGTTACACTTTTGCTTCTAGTTAAACCTTTTCAGGATCTCATGCATCAGCACAACATTGCAATGTCTGACAAGGAAGCTCTCCAGGGGAGTGATGGATGGTTTGTTTGTTTGTTGTGTTTTGAAAGCTTTTCAGTTGGAATGGGAAAAAAATCTGATTTTTTTTTAATATTAGGAGTTGGGGGGGGGGGCTTGGGGGAGGGGGGCGGTGGTTTGAAAAGTGGGACTAAATCACACCTGACAAAGCCTCTGTAAAACTTTAAACATTTTTTAAAAACCAGAAAACAGAAAACCCCCCAACCTTTCACACATCATAAAACTAACTGAATGCTTGCAGCTTCTTTCTTCTTCTATAAAGGAGCCTAGATAAAGGTTCGTGGTAATTCATCAAAAACTTATATTTTTTTAAATGGGCAGGAGAAGAGATGCCATGTTCAAAACTCATCAGTATTATTGGCACAGAAACATTGGTCCTGTAATTGACCCAGCCCTGTCTCTGGGGTACGTGTGTTGTCTATTACATACAAATGGTCTTTCCAGAACAGAACTATTGGGGGTAACATGGCAGGCAGCATCAGCATGGAAAATTAAGGCCCTGATTCAGCAAAGCACTTCAGCACATGGCCAAGTCCATTCCTATTCAGCAAAGCACTTAACACATATGCTTAGTATCGATTGACTTCAAAGGGATTTAAGTACATGCTTCACTGCTTTGATGAATAGCGATGGATCTTAAGGACACGCTTAAGTGCTTGGATGAATAGGGATGGATCTTAAGGACACACTTAAGTGCTTGGATGGATCTTAAGGACACGCTTAAGTGCTTTGATGAATAAGGATGGATCTTAAGGACACACTTAAGCACTTTGAAGAATTCAAGGCCAAAAGCACCTGCATCCTACAGGAAGTTGCGCTACTGATTCAAGAAGTGGTTCCTTCCAAGTCAGTTCTGAGCCCAGCATTGCACAAGTGGAGTGCCATGCTGCTGGAGCTGTCATCTAAAAAATAATGTAACCCGGGATGCCCCTGGCCGGGTATATATGACACACCACGGATGTAGGGGAGCTGATCAGGAGGCAGGGGCTGCCTAAAAGTGGGGGAAAAAGGTGTGTTTTTGCTCTGAGTGTCTCCATTTGAGAGAGTCAAACTGAGTCAGGTTGCGACTCGATACACAGGGTCACAGCACCTCCTGATGGGCCAAACTTGAGTGGCGTTGAAACCCCAAAAGCTGGGTCACAACGCCCAGAGCGGGGAGCCAGGCACAACCTCACAGGACAGAAACTACCACTGCTCTTCCAGAACTGAGTACATAAAAAATTAATTTGTATTTTAATTTACAGTATCCAAAATTGGGAATACATTTTCCTGATCACCACCATTCAGTCACAAGTTGTGTTATTACAATTGCCTTAACTTTTTAATGCTCTGTTTCAATATGAAGCACAAGATAAGGTGTATGTCTGGACACCCTGGTAACTTACAGTGAGAATGGCTCAGTTGCACCTGTGAAGAGGAAATGTTCTGGGGTTGGCCCTGGTTGTAATGACAATGTAGGACAGAAGTGAGGAAGAATACAATAACCCCTTGAAACTTCAGAGGGGAAACTGAATGGGAAAGGGAAGGGAATAATGTTCTAAGGGAAGGAGAAAGAAACATCCTAGCAAAGGACACAAACAAGTGTTTAAAATTATCTCATCTAGATCTTGAACCCAGCAGTCAAAACTGAAAAATTGTCATCAACATCTTATGTCTGAAATGCTTTTTTCTCTTGAGAAGAGAGAAAATTTTATCCAGTCATTCAGGCACTAGCTAAGGTCTTACCAGACCTGCGTTCAAGTCCCCTGCCCTGCCACAAAAATTCTGTGTGAACTGGAGCAAGCCACTTCGCTACCCCATGCCTTAGTTCCCCATCCGGAAAAAGGGGGTAACAACATTCCCCTATCTCACAAAAGTGTTGCGAGGATAAACCCAATGATGATTGTGAGGCTCTCAGATACTATAGTAATGAGAGTTATATACATAGCTGAGATAGATGCAGGCTAATTTAGAAATAAACTCATGAGTCCACAGGAGGTTGGTATGTATATTGATGCTTGACATCCACAGTGCATCTATCTGAGGGAGCCGGATACTACTGGGAGGAAAAAGGCAGGAGGTGGCAGGGGATAAACATCCAGCCAACGCAATTACAGCATGTGTTACACAGGTTTTCCGTGGTGTCTTATGGTATCACCAGAATCAACTATTGCCTAACACAGAGTCTACTGTCACACTAATACAGTTAGGATCACTGCATTTGCCATACTGGATCAGACTGCTGGGCTAGCATCCTGGGACTGGAAATGGCCAACAACCCATTACAGATGCTAGTTGCATCACTTTAACGTGATATTGGAAGGCGCTCAGACACCGCTGTGATGGGCAGTGTAAGAATCTAAACAGAAAGGAAATGCCCATAACTTGGGAAAAACAATGAGAGCCCACCCATAATGCATTTGTGCAAGATTCTTCACGAAGGAAATTAATCCTTCCTGACCTTTGAGGTGATGAGTAGTACGTTTCCATTGTGCTAGGGAAGAAATAGGACTTGGGGTAATGAATATAAAGGGAATGAGGCTGCAGGATGCAGACAAACCTGCTGGTTCTCTGGCTGTCAAGCTCTCTGAATAATGGGGCTGCCTACAGTAATCAAAGAGGGTGTCCTTTAAATCCTGGCCTGGACTCCATAATCATGAAATGGACTGCTAGACTATGCTACAGTGATTTAGTCCTCTGCTTAACACACAATTTAAGGGTCACTAATATTTGTCATTATCCAAGTCCAGCTGCAAAATCAAACTATGTGCATCTGTAAGAATTTCACAGGTGGGCTGCATGTCCCACTTTCTTCATGTTTCTCAAAAAGCTATGTTTTTAGGGATCAGATTATAGACACTACCTCACACACCTAGAACCTGAATTATACATGTTCATTAACCCTCCATTTTCAAAAGAATATTTTAAGCCTTTAATTTATTCCACCGTTGCATTAACTTCAAGTGAGCCCCTCAATTCCATGGGATAGCACAAAGGGAATCCTCTCTCACTTTCTTCCTTCCAAGACAAAATAATTCTAACCTTGACAATCTCATCACATAGGAATAATGTCCAGACCAGGACCACCACCCTTGTAAGCCTCAACCATAGCTTTTGGGTGTAATGACCAAATCTGTAACTGCTGCTTTCAGAAAGAGAAATCATTGCAGGACTGCCAACCAAAAGCAGTGAGTCAGGACCCCACTTCCAAAAAAATAAGACTAGGTAAAAACAATGGGATTTTAAAAAATAATAAAATTTGGGTTCTTTTTATTTGCTTTCTGGTTTGTGAGCTTTTATGATTCCAATTTTCCAGGTATTCTGAGCAACATAGTCATGAGCTCTGGGACTCTGAGGTAATCACCTGACCCCAGGAGCTGGGACTTTAAGAAAAGCACTGGTTTTCTTAAGACTGGAAATAAAATCAACAAGAGTTGGCAACACAGCCATTAAGCTGCCACAACTGACTAGAGATGGGTTTAAACAACACCTAAATCTGACCAGAATTAGGATCTTGATTTGCCGGAGTGGGGTCCTTTAAAAGAAAGAGGAAGCAGTCAAATTCTAGGAGAAATATGCTGATGTCCTTGCAAAACAATCTTGGGTAAATCTATATTTGGGTAGGGTCTCTTTTTAACACGCGATTTTCTTCAGAGTTTTTCCAGTTTTTCAATACACATTAATGCCATTTTTAAAATTCTGTATTTACCCCAGAGACACAGAAAGCGTCTATCTTGTAAATACACATTTGGGCAGCTTGTTAAGGCAATTACCTATTCAGTAGGCCACAACAGCTCCATCACGACCCTGTTTTTCTAGCAGTTGACTATGCATATATAAAGCTTTTAAAAGGGCAGATTATCTACCCTAGCTCAATAACTAAATATTCATTACACATAGTAAAGATGTACATTAAAACCCCAAAACAGTTAAATACCTTATTGAATTTACATAGATTCAAGCATATGACTAAAATTAAGCACGTTTAAGTGCTGTGCCTACTGACGGATTTAATCATTTAATACAATTTGGCATTGCAAAGTTAGAATCAGTTTTTAAATTGTTACTACAAAAGCTATCAGCTAACCCTCATTCAAAATCTCTAAATAGGAGCATTTTTTTTAAAAAATGCTTTTAATATTTGGATTAAATCCTTAATGACTGATTTACCAGCCTGCCAACAGTAATAAATTCCTGATGCAAACATTAACTAAACATCTCACACAGGCATTTGAAACAGAGCTATATAATTTAGTACAGAAATATAAAGGGAACAATAGGATCAATATCATCCTAATTGCTGCACTTCAATAACATTTTCTATTCAAGGATCTCAATGCACTTTTCAAATATTGTTTAAGCAAATCTCACAACATCCACATTACTTATCCCATTATTTGTAATTAATAGAGCTGATGAAAATGTCATTTAAACAATTTTTTGTTAAATATTTTTATTTCTTTCTAAACATTCCAATTTTTCAGCAAAAAAAATATCAAATAATCAAACAATAATTTGTTTTCAGTTTGTAAATACTGAAGGGTTCACCAACCCGGGTTTCAGTTTTTAGGTTGAAAAATTTTGCAAAAAATATATAAATAAAGCTAAGTATATTTTCAGTGACAAAATACCTAGAACTTTCTAATTCGCTCTAATTACAATCATTATAAATCATTTGAGCAGCATTATCAACATTTTATCTATGGGGAAACTGAAGCAACACAAGATTAAGTGACTTGTCCGTGAGAAGAAGAGTCAGTGGAAGAAGTAAGAAAAGGTCTCAGAGCACCCTCGCTCCAGTCATCAGACTACACATGGCATCTCCTTGTTTCATTATAAAAACATTGTGCCACTGTTTCTTTAAAACAGCATCAAAGTACGGGAGGCAATGGAGGGCGGGGGGAATTTAAGATTTTTTTGGACTCAGTGCGATTGTGGTCATTTCAATTCCACACTTCTGCAATGCTCAGAAACATTCTCTTTTTGGTATAATTAAGGCTTTATTGCACGTAAAATGAACCAAATGAAAGTTTGTCAGCTGTTTAATGAATACTCAGCTTGCCAGTGCTTCTGGCCAGTCATCTCCAAGTGGGAAACTCTTTTTTGTCTATTACCAAAAGGAACAGGGATCAAGGTACCAACTAACCACTGGTGCCCACAATTAAAGTATCCATTTATCCACACCTATGCCAGTCGGTGATGATTCCCCTCCAGAAAGAGTACATACAAGGTGAAACAGAATACTTGGGGATTTGTTATTTACATTATTGCAGCCCTGTTGTGCTAGGCAAGGCAGATAAATGATCAGAAGGAAAACAGACACCGAATAGTGAAATGACTTGCCCAAGGTCAAACAGCAAATGAGTGGCATAGCCAAAATAATAATCCGCATCACCTGACACTTAATCCTGTGCCTACACGGAGGCCAAAATGTGCCTGCATTGAGACCACATTGTCTTTACTAGATTTTCTGATGGACCATTGTTAAGAAGGTACTACAGGAATAAGACGGGGGAAGTGTGTTAGTAATATCCATAATACCTCATTTTTATATAGCACTTTTCATCCAAAGAGCTTGAGCCACTTTCAAAGGATGCATATTATTATACCCATTTTACAGATGAGGAAACTGAGGCATAAAAACCAGGCAGTGACTAGTCCAAGGCCACCTAGCAAGCGAGTAGCAGAGCCAAGAATAGAACCCAAGTTTCCTGTGTCCCCAGTGAATGCTCTAGCCACTTGGCCACATTGCCTCCAACTCCATGGAAGTCAATGGAATGACTCCCATTCACTTCAGTGAGAGGTGGATCAGGCCTCATACCCGTTGGCAAGTACCAAATAGCCACCTTACCAAATCCTTCCATTGATTCTGAGGCCTGGTCTATACTGAGAGCTAAGGTTGACGTCATGCCGCTTAAGTCAACCCTCTAGTGCATGCATACACACGCGTCTGTAAAGTCGAAGTTTCGGACACGTTAAGTCAGCGTCGTAAAACCACTCCCACAAGAGGTGTAGCGTTTTGTTCAATTTTATTAATTTGATTTAATGGCAGTGTAGACAGAATACAAAGTTATTGGCCTCCGGGATCTATCCCACAATTCCCTGTTCCTGCAAATTTGCATTCTGTGGCTGCCTCTAGCTGTCCACATCATTGACCAATAGCTCCTTCCCTACCTGCAGCCCCAAGAACATTTGAATTCCATTTTTTGCCCGTGCAGAGTGGAGAGCTTTTCACTGGAGCAGGTAATGGCGTCCAAGTGCAGCAAACATGCCCCAGCTTGGAGCCGTCCTGAGATCCTAGTTCTCATCAGTCTGTGGGGTGAGGAATCAGTGCTCGCGCACCTCAGGAATAGCAAAAGAAATAGGGACATTTATAAGAAAACTTCTCGTCGCATGATCGAGAGGGGCCACAACAGGGACACGCAGCAGTGCCACATTAAAATCAAAGTGCTGCGGCAGTCCTATCAGCGGACTAGGGAGGCAAACAGTCTTTCGAGGTCTGCACCAAAGACTTGCCGGTACTATGAAGAGCTGGATGCAATTCTTGGCTGTGACCAGACCAGCATGTCACCACACAACATCAACAACTGTGAGGCCTCCTGGATGAATGATGATGATTCTGTGGACAAGAAGGAGTTGGAGGAAGAGGAAAATGGGGTTCGGGAGAACAGAGTGGCGGTTCTCCTGGGCAGCCAGCAGCTTTCTGTCACACCACACCCCCCTCAGAGCATCCTGTCCACCTGCAGGATGGCATCACTGATGGCGATGCAGGGGAAGGCACTTCTGGCGTGTGTTTGATCTGTGCTTTGCTCATTTCAAGTTGCGTTCCAATAATAGTCGGCGGAAAAAGTTTGGGGGGAGGAACTGGGCCATCAGTTCAGAGAAAGCGGGAGGGTGGGGTGATGGGGAACACAGCCAGCCAGAGCATATGGGGGGAAGGGTGAAGAGGAGAGCAGGGTCTCGCCAGAGGGGGAAAAACTGTGGTGTTTTGCGGCAGGGCTGTGAAGAGAGTTTGGGGGGGAGAGGGCGGCTGCCATTGCAGATATAACTTGCAGCACGTATCATTCGCCTGTCCCAGAGGGACTACTCGAACAGAGTTTCGATGTGCAAGTGGATGTTTTGCTTATCCTCCGGGGATACGATCGAAAAGCTCTCACACAGGTATTCACAAATCCTTGCAATAAGGTTTCTGGGGAGGCTGGACTTCTCTTCCCCAGCACAGAGCGCAACCTTGCCCTGCCACTCGGTTATTAAAGCTGCAGGCATGAGCGCAGCACACAGCAGGGCAGCATATGGGCCAGGCATGCCACCCACAGATTGCAGCAGCTGTTCCCTCTTGGACAGCATGACCCTCAGGAAATGATGTCGCACATGGTCGCCTAGGGAAGATGGTGCACAAACAGTCACCAAACAAGGAATCCCATCCCATCCCCTCACTTCACCTCCACTCCCCTCCTGAAATGGGCTCTGCACAGCATATTGTGTTTGTTTCTCTGCCACGCTACCTCTCTAGTTCCCATTGTTTGGGGGGGAGGGGGCGGCTCATGGGGATGATTGTTTCCCCCAAACTTACCATCGCATGGAAGGCACTCGGAGCTGTGTTACCAGTTGCTGTCTTCAGCTCAGAGTGGAATGTATTTTAAAAAGTACAGTTTGCAGCAATTGGGGAGTTCAAGGAGGACTGTATGATACCTTGCATTTCTTTGCCTGACCTAAACAATGGGACCTGTGTTTTTCGCTCCTTACAATGGATTCACCAACCTTGGGACACAACTCCCACACAGCACCTTAATCAGATAAGGAAGAGGAAGCGTAAATCTTGGGATGACATGTTCACTGAGATCATGCACTCCTCCACAGAGGCAGACTCGGAGATCAGTGCTTGGCGGCTGTCCCTGTCCGAGGACGGAAAAGCAGCACAGGAGCAGGACCCCGAAACGCAGCAAGAGATGCTGCAGATTATGCAGGAGCAGTCCAACAGCCTGAGGCACTTGTTTGAGCTGCAGGAAGAGCTGAGGGCACAGAGGGTCTCCCTGCAGGCTACAATACATGGTTGCCTCACCACCGTTGCATTCTGGTCAAGCCCTGCGACGACCCCTGTGAGAAACGCATGTCTCCTAGCCATGCCCGCCATTCCCCCCCCCCCCCCAATAAAATAATTCTGTTTATTTTTGGTGATGTGTTACAATACATTGTGGGTAACAGAATGCAAGGGGGTGGTAAGGAGGGTTTGGGGTGTGGATTGAGTGCCCAGGGACAGCAGGCACAAACTTCACTGCTGCTCATTGCTAAACCATGCTTTCAATGCCTCCCTGAGACGGATGGTGCCATACTGAGCACGCACAGTAACGCTTGCATTGGGCTGCTCAAAATTTGTGGCCAGCCTTTCAGCCTCAACAATCCTTGAGGTAACCTTTCCCTGCATGCCTCACAAATATTACGCAGCACACAGCAAGCCGATATAATTGTAAGTATATTTTTCTCGATGAGATCTAGCCTAGTCAGGAGGCTCTGTCATCTCCCCTTTAAATGCCCAAATGCACACTCTATCACCATTCTGCATTTGCTGAACTGTGGTTGAAATGCTCCTTAACGGCGTCCAGTGCAAGGCTTCATTAGCCAGGGGAGCAAGGGTATGCTGAATCTCCCAGGATTACAATTAGCACTTCCACATCCCCAATGCTAATTTTCTGGTCAGGGAAGAAAGTGACCCCCTGCATCTTTTGGAAAGGTCCCGAGTTCCTAAGGATACATGCATCATGAACCTTCCCAGACCACCCCACTTTAATGTCCATGAAACCGCCCCTGTAACCCACAAGGGCCTGCAGGACCACAGAAAAGTAGCCTTTGCGGTTCATGTACTCACTAGCAAGGTGATCCGGAGCCAAAATGGGGATATACGTCCCTTCAATTGCCCCACTGCAGTTTGGAAACCCATAGCGGCAAACCCGTCCACTATGTCCTGGACATTTCCCAAGGTCACCACCCTTCTCAGCATCCAAAGGGGTAGCTGTGTTAGTCTATTGCAGAGAAACAACAGAGTCCTGTGGCACTTTTAAAGACTAACAGATTTATTTATTGCATGAGCTTTCGTGGGAGAAAATCCCACTTCATCAAACACTTCTTCAAAGCGTTTGACAAAGTGGGATTTTCTCCCATGAAAGCTCATGCGATAAATAAATCTCTTAGTCTTTAAAAGTGCCACAGGACTCTGGTTTTTTTGTTTGTTTTTTTTTTACCCTTCTCAGCAGGAGTCTGTTTATGGGCCCTGCACACTTGCATCACTACAGCTCCCACAGTGGATTTCCTGACTCCAAATTGATTGGCAACTGACCAGTAGCAATCTGAAGTTTCAAGTTTCCACAGAGTGATGAGCACACTCTTCTCCACTGGAAGAGCCGCTCTCAGGTGAGTATCCATATGTTGCAGTGCCGGGGCGAGCTCTTTGCAAAGTTCAAGGAAAGTGCCCTTTCACATATAGATGTTTTGTAACCACTGTTCATCATCCCACACGGTCAGCACGATGCAGTCCCACCACTCTATGCTTGTTTGCCGGGCCCAGAAACGGCAGTCCACAGGCTGCAGATGGAGCATTCCTGCTTGCAGAAAATGGATATTATTCCATTTGATGGCTTCCAGAAGGGTGGGCTCAGTAACTTCACACATTTCTGCACTGCCGGAAATACTGCAAAACAAGCTGAGATGTGTTCAAAACACTGTCCATGATACTGCAGAGATGAGCAGGCTCCAGGCTTCAAGCAGAGAGAAAAAGTGCAAAAACTATTTCCTGTTCCTTTGCAAGAAGAAGGGCAGGAAAGGAGGCACTTTGCATCACAGGAGGACAAGACACAGCGCTCCATTGCACTGTGGGATGGCTACCCACAATGCAACACTTCTACATTCGAACTAACTGCTAGCAGTGGGGAGGCAAGAAGCCAGAGCAGGGAGTGTAGTGTGAATATGCTCTTCCGCTTTTATTAATTCGGCCTCCGAAGGTTGAATTTAAATCTCGCGCCAATGTAGACATGGCCTGATATTGTATTGGAAACTTTCGAACTCATCTCCAGTTATTTTACTCTTATGTGGAAATAGAAGCTCAAGTCACAATGCAGACATGCCAGGAATGTCATCCCTTTTTGTCAGAGCTAGGTCAGACAGTCCACATTACATACTTGCACACATGCACGTGCGCACGCGCACACGCACACGCACACACAGAGTCTGTGTGTGTGTCTATCCACAAGCATTTTACCCTGAACTGGGTGTAACATTGTTTGGTGCAGCCCTGCCCTGAAGGAAATATAACAGACTGGTATACCATCTCAGGAGGAAGAATAATGTATATTATAGTCATATGCGGAGTTTTACTTAATTGTTATCGCTGGTAACAAGCACTGCATGAGAAGACAAGACTCCCAGAAAGCTGAATGAACTGAGGTATTATACCTAGAATCATAAGGGAGTTTAAAAAGAAACATCCTTTTTCATTGTAACCGCCACACAAACACATTAGAGGACAAATCAAACCTTGCATCTATGCCAAGACTCCCATCCACTAACTGAATCAAGACTTGTCCATTGGTGGCTTCCCCGCTTTCTGTCAGCATGTGTGATCATCCCATGCCTAAGATATTAAGGAATGTCATTCAATTTTCACCATTTTATCTATTTATTTTAGGTATTTTGTCTGGCCCCGCCACCATAGTATCTGAGCACCTCACAACTCTTAATACAGTCATCCACACAACACCCCTCATGAGGTAGGGGTGGATTATCTCCTTTACTCACATAGGGAAACTAAGGTATAGAGAAACTAAATTACTTGCTATAGACATCTGTGGTGGTGCAGGGACCTGAGCCCAGGTTTCCCAAGTCCCAGGCAAGCATGTCATTCCAGTATATGACATTGCCTTTTTAAGCTTTCCCCCCTGGTCCTTCATAAATGGATCAAGTGTCACAGTGGGTAATTGTAGTCATTTCATCTTTCATGGATGATTACAGAATGTTGATGTTTAAGAGTTCAGAGCAGAGGCAGATGAAACACACACACCAGACCATCACTGATTCACCTCCAAGCCTCCAGGTTACAAACTGGTATTGAAAAATGATACTTTACAATGGGATGTCACAATGCATTCATATCTTAACTCCCTTATAAGAACAGATGGCCTATAATATTTCTGCCAAATCACAAAAAAAGCTCAATATTATAACACCACAGTAAGATCAGATAGCCTGCCTCCTTGCAATGTTCTTTGCGGTTCATTCAGATTTTTAGCACTGATATTGCTGTGCTTTCTTCTCTTCCTGGCCCTGCTTAAGTCTGATGTGCCACATCTTAACCAATCTGTGGCTCTCTAGGAATTCATGACTGGCTCCTAGATCAGGTCAAACTCTTTCAAATCTCATGTTTTCATCAAAAATTCAAATTGTGATTTCAAAAACCAAAATCTCTCAAAAAATGTTCTTGAACATTTGAACTGACTTTTTTTGCCAGCTACAGAAGCTAGCTAATTTCTTTCAAATGGAAAAAAAAGTTGAAATTTCAAAATTTTCAAAAACAGTGAAAAATTACCAAAGAATCTTCATTTGTGCTTGACAGTTTGTCTCTTCCACCAACAAAAATTGGCCCAATAGAAGGTATTACATAACCCATCTTATTATGGGACCAACATGCTATAACAATAAGAATTTGCATTATTCCCCGCCGGGTGTTTCAGCCAACTCTGGTTGTTACTACGCTGCACACCACTATCCATTTGGGATTTTGCAATGGCCGTAGAAGTACAACTTGGACCCTCCTTCTCCACTAAGAACATCTTGTCACTTAAAAGGAGAATCTTTTTCAACTCTTGGATGATAGGGCCTATGATACAACTGAACGGTTTCTCATTCCATCCAGTAGATGGCAAACCTTCAGTACGTCTCTATTCATTTTAGATCTGAGCACACCCAGTTCGCTTTCCTCATAGACTCGTGCGAATGGGAAGGCTTGCACGCTCCCTGAGAGCTACAATAGCAGGACCCAGAAGCATGAGTTCAATTCCCAATTCAGCCAAAGACATCTTGGGCAAGTCACTACTGTGCCTCAGCTTCCCATCTGTAAAATAGGGTAAATATGCCTCTCCTTCTCAGAGGTATTATGAGGATAAAAACTATTATCCACAGATACTAGTTAGGAGGGCCATAAAAATACATAGATAGAGCTAATATGTTGGTAAAGCCAGGATGTTTTTCACACAAGAAGTGCAATCATAAGGAGAGAAGATGGCTGTACTCTTACTCAAGTACCCCTGGTACCTATAGTGCAAATACCATTATTATTGCCCTTATGGCAAAAGTCTCCTCCCAGATCCTCACAAGTGAATAAGATTCATTTTCTGTTCTCCCTCCACTGACAAATCTCTTCATCAGCTTCTAGGGAAAATCCATATATTCAGCATCAGTAGAACGTTGGGAGTCCCTTTCTGCCTGCAGTTTTCTTTAGACATTCTTCACATTTCTTCCCAATTTCTGGCAGTTTGGTATAAACTGATCCTAACCCTTAACTATTCCTTCTCTGTCCTGTTGGGACACACACTGTCAAAGCACAGAACTGGGATCCAGGAGCTCATGGGTTCTAACCCCACCCCACCAATATCATCCGTGCCTTCTGCGTCCTGACAAATCACTAAGCTTTCTCAGAGTCTCACCCATTTGGAGGATGGGAATAACATTTATTAAGTTGAAGCATTGAAGCATGTTGAAGATGAAAAACTCAGGGTGCTCTACTTACCTATAGAACTGCTTTGATTCTATATATGAACAGAGTTATACATACAATAAGTTATCTTGTGGTACTAACATTATTAAATTAGGGCCTTCAGCCTGGGAAGTGCTTCTTCCCATTTTATGAGTGGGAGAAACTGATGCAGAGATGTTAATAGACTTGGCTGAGGCCACAGAAGGAATCACTGTCAACTCCCCCACATTTAATTTCAACCCATTCTGTAAGTTTCCCATCTTCAAAGCGTCTGATGAAGTGGGATTTCTCCCACAAAAGCTCATGCGATAAATAAATCCCTTAGTCTTTAAACGTGCAACATTAGGATTAGAACTCTGTAATTCCTGTATCTCAGTCCTCTGTTCATACCATATTTTCTTCTCTCCATTCCCCCCACCCACTCTCACCAGCTGCCATAATTACCTTATCCACCCAGAAAAATGGGCCAGTATCCCATCCTACAAAATGGATTTTTATCATGATTGAATCTGAGTGATAATGTAACTTTCCCCCATACTGATTTCCATAAAACATATGCGTATCTTTGCAATCTGCAAATGTTAATAGCAGAGGGCAAGGGATGACACTAGGAACATTTTAAAATAGAATAACTGGTCAAGTAAACTTGTGCAAAGGCAGCCAAACAGCAACTTTACAGAGGAAAATAAAAAAGCTCAGCTCAGCAGTTCTTATTGACACGGTTTCATGAATCACAAGAAGTCTGCTGAGAACTAACAGTACATTTTGGCGTTACTCGGCTGGGAAATGAGGGGCGGGGAAGAGCAAGGGTGAAGTGGTTAGAGAGAATGGGAAATGGAAATGAGAGAGACTAACAACATTCAACATATTCAGCTTCAAATGCAAAACCAGTCAGGGCTCCCCTATTAGAGAGGGACCAGGATGGAAAAGACCAAACCCCTGCTCTGCAAAGAGGCAGGGAACTTTGCTATTCTAAACAAACCCACTCTAAGACAGGCAGAGCACTGAGAAGAAAAGAAAAAGAAAGGAAAAAAAACTAAACAGGAAAGCTTGCTTCAGTGAAAGAACCATGACTGTCTAACTCACTGGGCCATTACAGGAGGTGAGAGGAAATATAATTTTATTATTGTCTGGCCACAACTTTATACATATAAAATCTGACACTACAAATACTCCCCTCCCCCCCTTTTTTTCCTCTCTTGCTCTCCCCTTTTTTTAAAAAAAAAAAATTAAGAAGGTGTCTGCTGTTATTGGTCTAATGAGCTAACCCTGAAATATGAGCTAAAGACAGCTCCCTAGTGGCTGCTGACTGTTCCACAGACCAAGAGGAAACCTCTTTCAGAGTCCATCAGCGCAAACCATTGCTGACAGCTTGGGACTACACAACACACAGATTTATTTCACAGACAGCCACAGACAGGAATTTAGCACCCTGAGCTGGCCTCCTGCTTAGCAGAGAAGGTGTTAAAATGCAACCATATAGAGCACTCTCTCTCCATTCCCCCACTTTGAACAAAACACAGTAGTTTATTAATCAAGTGGTCACCTGTTTCAAGCAGCAGAACACCCTCCCCAACAGCCTCCCCTCTCCCTCAAATTATATGTATTTATTGCAACTGAGAGCCAGTGGGAGATTTTAGACAAGCCTGACAGCTATGCCCGGTGCTGATCGAGTTCAACTCCAGTGCCTTCAAAATTTCCAAATATTTTGCATGACCTTTCATCTTACAAATTAATTGATTTCCAAACAGCAGCAAAGGTTGTTTGTATCTTGGAATTGCTTATTCATCGGTGAGGAGTTAAAGGGGAAAAACTTGAAGAGCATATTACACAGCTTCCAGTTTTAACATAAAAGTAGGGGGATTTTTTTCAACCATTTCTCTGAAAATTTGCTTTTAAAGATTACAAAGGAATTTGCTGAGATTTACACTGTTTGGGATTGGGTTTAATAACGTGATGAGAAGCCAATGTTTTAAGAGATGGTAAGGGTTGTTACTTTGGATTAATACCAAAAAAAAAAAAAGAAAAAGAAAAAGGAGGAACTTTCATTGCTATTAATGCAACTGACAAAGCTCCATCAGGGCTTGGAAACCAGAAACCAAAGGAAATTTAATACAGTTGGCAGCACGGTTATTAGTGATTAGATTTACAAATCTCACTTGCATACATTCTGTGCTCCTATTTTTAGTCTTTTAGGAAATAAAAAACCCTTATTAATGACAATCTGTGTGTGTGTTTGTGCATGTGTGTGTGTAGGAGGAATATTCAATTTATGTTTCTCATTCAGCCTACTGGCTTTCATGCAAAGCACTGGAACAATTACACTGGCCAGCATGCTGTGCCTGAAATTTAGCAAGCATCATTAGTATTATTATTCAGTTACTTGATTTGTTTCTTTCGCTTTAACATTCTCATAGACACCACTACTGACGTTCTAATTCTTCCCTCTGCTTGTTAACATAACTCCCATTCACGCTGGCCACCTGCCTTGAGGGAAACAACGCACTATTAATAAGTACAATAAGAAATACTTTAGCTGGGGCCGGAAATGCATTAGATAACCTCATAGAGATGGAAAAGACGTAACTTTTTATGCGTATATAGTCCCTTTGACAGACCAGCGCAAGAGCTAAGGATGCAAAGAAACAAATATTGTAAGTGCATATTAATAGCCGACACCTAATTCTCTGCTCAGTTACTGGCACAATACTTCATATTAACTTAATTTTCTCCCCTAGAAAACAGATTGCTAACATTATATATCATTATACTACAAGTGACTTAGGCATTTAGGTCCCAGTGCCAAAGTCACTTTTGAAAATGTGGCCCAGATTCATAAGTCACTTAGGCACTTTTTGAATATTTTACCCTGTGATTTTCTGGATTCATAAATCCATAGAGTCCAAGGCCAGGAAGGATCATTGTAATAATTTAGTCTGACCTCCCACAGAAAAACAGACCATAGAACTTCCCAAATATAATTTCTTTTGAACGTCCTTTTAAACACTCATCCAATCATGATTTTAAAGTCGACAGTGATAGAGGATCCACCACGATGCTCAGTACATTGTTCCAATGGTTAACTATTTAAAGCCTTGGCCAAGTTTTAACAATAAGTACCAGCTCATCCTCAGCAAGTATAAATCTTCATGGGCCGCTAACTTCAGTGGAGCTGATGACAATTCAGACCAACTGAAAGTCTGCCTCAAAGTTAGGCTCATAAGTCCATATTTAGGCTATAAATGGCCTGATTTTCAGGAGTGCTGAGTATCCCGCAACTCCCATTGACTTCAGGCCATTTTCTGGGTGTGGGGAGCTTGCGTGAGATTTTAAAAGCCAACCAGTGGATCTGGAATGTTACTTCCCATACTTTTTCATCTTGTGGGCAGCCTGAACACATCAGCAGAAATAGACAGGTAGGGGCCTAGTTTTAGGCTCTTGTTTTTTAAAATCTTGGCCCTGAAACCTGGCCATTTTCATAGAAAACTTGGATCTGCAGTGAGTGTGGGGACTTGAGAACAGCCTGCAAAGAGTGACAGTGAGATCCGATCCTTCCAGGCGCTTATACCTCCCTCCTCCTCCCCACTTCAAAACCAGTGCCCTAAATCAATATCAACAGCTTGAGATGATCCTGTTCCTGCTCAATTAGAAGCTGCTAGCTTTAAGTCATTCCTGATGTATGTTAAGGAACTCTCTCCCTGGCCCAGCATAACTAGGCAGTGTATTAACTAGATTGTTCAATAGCAGCAGAACTGTGTTTGCATTCCAGCATGAAATTTATTAAAGGGGAGAGATGAAGAGTGAGATTTCAGGGCAGACAGGATGAACGGATAATGATCATTATCTTACATAATGGTGGGTTCAGTTACCATTTTAATTTGAGCTATTTGTTTACTCTCCCCTCTAACCCACCTACACAGTATATGAGACCCTAGATTTTAACACTAGATACAGAGGTGAAAGTCAGGAATCACCCTCACATTGCTTAGTGTTAGATTCTTATCTGAGTTTGCCAAGTCTGAAAAACTGGACAGGAAAGCTCATTGGTGCAGATTATCTGCTTCCCCCTTATACATATAAAGTTCCTATCACAGTTGCCTATGTATTTAAGAGAAGTATTTAAATTTTAAAGAGTGACCTCTCAGTAAGGGAGAACAGCCCCAAATCCAAGTGGGTAGCAGAAATTTAAGGAAAAAATCCCACTCTGAAAACATGTCAATCCAAAAGGAACTCAATTCTTTCTACCTCTGGCCAACACATCAGCTGTGCTGGTCACTCCCACGGGGAGGCAATGTCACCTAATGAGCTGGGCTAGGAACCAGGAGACAACCTGGGTTATAGTCCCATCCCTGCCACTGTCCTGCTATGAAATCTTGGGCAAGTCACTTCCCTTTGTTGTGCCTCAATTTCCCCTCTCCATCTTGTCTGTTTAGAAAGAAAACTCTATGGGTAAGATTCAAAGCCCACTGAGGTCCATGGAATGTCTCCCATTTACTACAGTAGGCTTTGGATCAGGTTCTGTGCCTGTACTATGATTAGCATGATCTTAATTGTAGGCAATACTGTAATAAATAAAAACATGGGCAACAAACTGTAGCTTGGTTGCAGTACGGGGACTGAATTCCAGCTGAGAACCCTCTTCTTCTACCCATCTCAACAGCCTATACAGGCAAGACATCTATTACAAACTTTAAAGGCCTGGAAAAGTGACTGAAGGCCAAAATTTGAAAAGGATTTGTTAACTCTTCACCCTTTCCAGTGTTAGCTATCCCTACATTGAAATGCACAGGTGAATACCAAATTGCAAAGTTTAAATCCGTACACAGACTTTCCCCAAGTTCCAGGGATTCAGACCCACGGCCTTTGTCTATTTGCAACTCAGGCCTGGATTTCTAGCCTTTCCTACGTATGTGTTCTACGAGTATGTGCACTGAAAAGGAATTCTCTGGTTCTACATCAGTATTACTCTGGCTTCTTCTTGTCCTTCTTTGCCTTACTTCCTCCTTTTTAGATTTAGAAAATTTACTTGCAACTTGCAGGAAAAACAAAGGACAAAGAGGGAAAAACTGGAGCTGATTAGAAACCCACCCACCTGCTCCCCTTGCCCTACTAAAATATCAACTTTTTAATTGAAAAACCAAGACATTTTCAGCTGGAAAACAAAACATTTTAACATATTCTGGATGATTGTTTTCCTGTGTTTTTTCTACCTCCACCACCTCACTCTCACCACCACCACCACCACCAAAAAAAAAAAAGGAGTTCCAAGGAAAGCATTTTCATTTTGTCAAAAACCCAATTTTCTGTTGAAATAAGTGCTATGGAAAATTTTTGAGCAGCTTTATAAAAACCCTCAGATAAATGACACACTAAAGACGAGAGTTGATTCATCAGGCAGATCTATACAAAAGAATACTATAAACATGAAGGATCAGGAGCTATGGTGATTTATACCACTACAGCCTATCGTCTTAAGAGCAAACAATGACAGGAAAATGCTGAAAGGGTTCATTCAGCCCCATCCTAGAAAGGAGGAGTTGGATGCTTCCCTGAAATTTATCAAGTTTAGATGATAACATTTCTTCCTTCCCTGATCACCCTTTATCCTAACCCAACCAGATAATTAGTCTCCTTCCCCTATACGGTCCTGATAACTCCCATTCGCCACTCACTCCACTTACCATTTTTTTTCATTACAAGCTCCTTTCCCAGTTGAATTTCCTGGTTAGCACTCTACTTCCCATAGCATTACCATGCCCCTTAACTTTCTTTATATTCCATCATAGGGGGCCCCCTCAGCAGATTTGATTTTTGTTGGCTCCATGACAGCTGCTGTCTTCAAGTCTCAGATTAGCAGGGCCTCAGAACACACAGTGCGCATCTGACCCTAAAGAAACCCCAATGACTGTTTGAATTTGAAGAGGGTAGCAAGGGTCCATCATATGTGGCTGAAAATTCACTCTGGATTTTTTCAGAATCATAGGCGCCCTAAATGAGCCTTTGATGGGGTGCTGGGAGAGCCAGGAAATACATGGGACAGAAATTCAGTCAGGTTCCTTTGGTTTTCTAAACCTGTTCACCCATCTACACCTCCCACAGGAGAGAAAGAGACACAGCAGGGACAGATGAAGCCTATTCATTACTTTAACTAATGCTAAGCAACAGAGCAGGAGTAGATGCATTATATACTCCAATCCACTAGAGGGACTTGAAAGGAGCGGTTTGCTTGGACAAAGGATCGAGTAAGTCCTACCAACTGGTCTTAACTTGGGCCACACTGATTATACAATATGGGTATTTTCATTGGTTAGATCAGTGCTTCTCACCAGCTCTTCCAATCCGTGAACTGTATTGTAGAAAATCATCAAGGAATGTTGCAGATGACAATCACCAGATTCAAACAGGAACACACACACAGAGCAAATGAATTTGGTTTAAGACACCTCTCCTTTCTCCCCCCTCCGCCAGAAAGATGTGTCTCATACTGTCTCCTACCCCACAATCTTATCATAAGTAATATTCCATCCAACTAGCATGCCCTATGGATGCACCTAGAGCCTTAAAATATATGATGGAGGAAGTGGGAAGGAGATGTAGTTTCAAATTAAGAATAGGAGTCACCATCTGTCCCTTCACAGTTACATTTCATACAGAAGAAAGTAAAAGGCACCATGCAGAGCTGGTGGATACAAGATCAAATGGAGCATCCCCTCTCTGATCCATACTACAGAAATCTCACCTCCCAGTGTCCCACTTCCTTTACATGCACAGAAGTTCCACTGATGCCCGGGAGATATTGGTGCATAGACGGAAAGCTCAATGCTACCAGTGAGATGCATTATCATCCTTTATTATTTGCACTGTAGTATCATCCAGAGGCCACACCTGGGACTGGAATTCCATTGTGCTAGATGCTGAGCATACATCTAGTACATACAGTCCCTAATCCAAAGAGTTAATAACCTAAATCTTTCCAGTCTGCTTAGAAAGAAGACACTCACTCAATGAAATTTAAATGTAAAGAAATTACTAGTCAGATCATTTCTATTGATAAAAACAAGTATTGTCCTAATTCTTGACCACTATCCCAATGGCTCTATTTTGGTTCTATCGTACGTAAGTTACCCACAAGATTTATCCTTGAAATGGAAGATACCATTAAAAATTTGCCCATCTTAATATAAAACTTACACATATTGTTCCCCACTAATGATAGAAAGAGTGGTGCACAGCATGATCCTTTTTTTATAATCCTCTGTAAATTCACCAGAAAGTCATGAACTACATAATATCAGTTCTTATAGACTGACATATTTCCCTGATCTTTCATGAGCCACATGGGGAAACAGTTTTCGCCTGATCTGAATGAAGAAGAAAAACAGTGATCCTAATCAACCATTTACCCTTAGTGGCTTCCCTAAACAAATCTGGGAAAGAGCTTAAAGGCTTGGGAATATCCTCGACCCTGCTTGATGCACTGTAATAACCCTACCTAATTATACTGATATAAAAACTAATTGGAAAGATAGCAAATGTCAGGGTAAGATGCAAATTGTAGGGTGTTAATTGCTGAACAGGTGCTGGAATAGAATTAAATGAGCATCCTGATTAGGAGAGTGGAAAAAACAAATGTGGACCCCGAAATCAAGTTGGCCACGTGAATTATTTAGCAGCCTCCTTGTACCAGAGAAAGGTCATGTTGATGTGACCTCTGCTTTGTGATGGGTGGGCTGAGAAAACAATAGTGAACTCCAGGAGAAAACATAGCTTTAATGAGAGAGAGAAAGAGAGAGAGAACTTCAAAACGTGCTATATTTGCAGCACTGGGATAAGGGAAGAATAATTCAGCACTGGTGGAAGGTTTCACGTGGACCGTCCTTGTGACTGAAGCTGTCTGTTTATCCTTAGAAGAATTACAGTAAAGACAGCAGCAACCATAAGAAGGTTGGGAAAGGGAGTTCAGGCCCCATGGCTGCCCATTCAGTTTCTGTCAGCTGGCAAGCAAAGGTGCCCAATTAGTGCCATTTGTGGGAGTTGTTTTGTGATGTGGTCATCAGTCCAAAACAAAAAGGGACTGAAACCTGGGGCAGCCACCATCTTTTAGTTCTGTGTTTGTACAGTGCCTAGCACTATGGTCCTGGTCCATGAGCAAGTCTCCCAGGGACTAGGTGCAATTCAAATAATAATTTTTAAAAAATTAAATCTTTCACACAGACCACTATGAGTATATCTACACAGCATCTGGGAGTGAATATGCTACCATAGCCTTAGGTATGGGACTAGATTCGTTTTCAGGAACCACTGAAATTTTCCTAATTTTGAGTTTGAGTTTTTAAATGAAAAAAAAAATTTTTTTGCTAGAAATCTCCCAAAAAGTTTCAATGAAAGCTTTTGCTGTTTTGGTTTGGTTTGTTTGTTTGTTTGTTTGTTTGGGGGGGCGCGTTGGGTTTTTCCCCCCTTTTTTCTTTTAAACAAGATTTTCAAAACTTGATAGAGCTGGCCTAAATTTTTTAATTTTCAAATTTTTTTTGACAAATGTAATCAATATTTTGGAAAAAGTGGTAAAAAAAATTCTTATGAAATATTTAACTGGTTATTCAACCAGTTCTAGGAATAGGTTTATAAACCACAGCTACGCTTTGATCCAAAAACAGAGAAAAGAATAAGGATAAGTTCTTCCATCCAATTCAGTTCTGAAGGTGCAGCTCTCCACAGGTCGTAGCAATTAGTAGTTGATATTTCAGATTTCTATTTGTATCACAGTAGTACACAAAGCCTACAACATTGATCATGGTCCCATTATGACAGGCACTGTACAGACATACTAAGAGACTATCCATGCCTCAACAAGCTGACAATCTAAATATACAAGACAGACAGGAGAAGCTAAGCAATTTACTCAAGAGGACACAACATATCAATGCCAGTGTCAGAACCTGAATGAGGTCGGCCCAGTTCCCATTCCCCGCTCTAATCATCAGAAAATATTTCCTCTTGAAAAGAAGACATTTGCTATGGCACACAGATAAATCCTAAGACATGAGAAAGACATACATCGGGTCTTTCTTAGAAAGAGTCCAGTGGAGGGCAACGAAAATGATTAGGGGGCTGGGGCACATGACTTATGAGGAGAGACTGAAGGAAGTAGGCTTATTTAGTCTACAGAAGAGAAGACTGAGGGGGGATTTGATAGCAACCTTCAACTACTTGCAGGGGTGTCCAAAGAGGAGGGAGCTAGGCTGTTCACAGTAGTAACAGAGGACAGAACAAGGAGCAATGGTTTCAAGTTGCAGCTGGGGAGGTCGAGGTTGGATATTAGGAAAAACCTTCTCACTATGAGGGTGATGAAGCATTGGAATGAATTACCTAGGGAGGTGGTGGAATCTCCGTCTTTGGAGATATTTAAGGTCGGTTAGACAAAACCCTGGCTGGGGTGATTTAGTGGGAGTGGTCCTGCTTTTAGCAGTGGGTTGAACTAGATGACCTCATGAGGCCCCTTCCAGTCCTATGATTCTATCACACCAGAGGATGGGAAGGGGCCTCAGTACATGCTCTGGGATCGATCTACATGCCCATGTGGGGAACTGCACTGCTAATCCACTACAGATAACTCAGGAGGGAACAGATCCTATTTCAGGGGAAGATGAAGTATTTTAGATAGTTCTCAGGGGAAAAAAGTCTGAAAACTTAGATTTATGACACTGAAAACTAAAGTTCCTTTTGTATCCAGGGGGTCTGGTGCAGCGTGGGTGATGGCAAAATAGAGTGGGAACTATATTGCAACTATCCCTCTCTTGGGATAAAGACCACAATTCATTATCCGTACTCCTTCTACCTTGGGGCCTCCTCTACTGGAGGAGGTGACTGCTAGTCATACTCCCTTCTGCAAGCTTACATTTAATGTTTGCAATATGGGTTAGAGGCAGAAGGGGCACAGGCAGGCAAAGTTAATTTCTCAAGTTCAGATCCATGCCTTTTAAAGGGGAAAGGTCAGCTCTTAACCAGCTAGTCTCTTCAATGACTTTTGGTTTAATCTCTCTGTAATCAGCCCTGTGCTAATAGGTGAGGTGCATCTGAAGTATCCTGAAAAAAAAATGGATGTAGCTTTAAACGAGGCGAAATCTAAATAGTCTTGCAAAATGCTACATATACAGTTGATGGATGGAATATATATAGTACATATATTCACACAGACCTGCTTATATATACACACCACATGCACAGAGTAAACACACCCACATTTATCTATATAGATACTTCTACATGCACTATATTTTTGCCTGTGAAACATTAATTCAGCCCCTTGTGGATAAGCATTATGACATAGTCTTTAATTATATGATCACATTTTTTTCTTCCAAGAACCCATGCCTCATTCAGTGCTCCACGCAGTCTCCTTGCCCAGCAGCCAATCTCAGTTCTTTCCTTCCTGGTCCCTCCAGAGTGTGGTGGATTTTTTTGTTTGGTTGGTTGGGTTTAGTTTGGTTTTTTTAGATGTGGACTGAACAACTTGTTTCCTCATTCTCGGCAATGGTGGAAATAGTTTTGGCTGATATTTCCCCCCCCCCCCCCCCAAAAAAAAAAAAGACAGACACCCCACATGGAAATGTTCAGGCCAAATGGTTAAAGTCTAACAAAGTTTAAAGAAATTGAAAATAAAAAGTTTTATAATGGGATGTACGGGGTACTTAATAAGAGGTGGTGCTGCCTGCTCCCTTATGATATTTTTGGAACACATTTTTCAGAGAAGGTAGATTTAGAAAACTAAACAGTAAAAAAATTCTGTTAAGAAATCAATACAGCGCCATTTTTGCACACCCAAAGTGACCATCCATGGTGCCACTTTATGTTCAAGTCTAAAGGAAAGATCCTCAGCTAGTCTATATTGTTGTAACTCCAATGTATGGAGCTACAGCAGTTTAAACTATCTAAGCATATGCCTTTATACACTGCCCAGCACTGTCTCAACATTCCCTCTTTTGCACCCATCAGAGCTATTCTCGGGGTAATTTGTTATTACTAGGCTTTGTTTGTGTAAAGTGGAGCAACGCCTCTGATCTGAAATACCATCCAGCATGTGAGTATGGAAATGCTGGCAGTGTAACATGCAATGTATTATCTTAAGTTATCTGAAGAAGACTTGATTTTTTGCTTACAGAGCAAAGAGGCTAGATGAGGACAGGAACACAGAGAACAATGTCACAACACCCACTACTGAAATGGTTAAGGTCACTGCTTCTGAAAGACAACTGGGTTTTAGACAATGTATGCAGAACCACCGGTCCGTTGTGTTGCTTGGCTAAATAGTAAAAAACTGACAGTGATATTTTTGAAGGCACAGAAGTCAAGATAGAAAATGAGAGAACCAGATGTCTTGAAGGAATGCTGGGAAATGCTTCAGATAAAAGGCTTTCCCCCCCATTTAACAAAAATGTCCCGAAGGATCTTATGAGGCTCATTGTCAACAAGTGACACAGACACAACATTGCATATTTTTTCCACCCCTCCTTTTAACTGAAGGGTTTTGACTGACCAAACGCACAATATCTGAGTTTGCTCAGGCATTACCCTGGTCAGATATTTGGTCAACATCAAACGGAATGTTGCTCTACACTTGAGCAGATGCAACTCTATAATCTGAGAGTACAACCCAAGCATACACAGCCTGTCACAGGTTCTATTACAGGCCATAACTCAGGAAACTGGCCCTGTTCAAGACAGCTTGAGTTTAAGTACCATTGACTTCAGTGCTTTCCTGAATCTGAATGAATTTAAAGAGCATTTGAGTGCTTTTCTCAGCCAGAGCCTACACCAGTTCCTTATCACCTTGAGTCTTCAGAATTAGGCCCTGTAACCCTAATCCTGGAACTAGATCCAAACTGATGTACCCTTGCAACCCCACAGAACACGCTGAATTCAACAGCGTCTGCTGTGCCAGTTGCTATCATTTTTGAGGAAAATCATTTGTATGGAAAAATATTAAGAGAATTCACCTGATGATATAATTTAGAAATAAAGCTATTGTATTTTTAAATGTACTTGGTAAATAGCAAAGAAGGAGCCAAAGTTGTACAGTTTGCTTTAAGATTCCATTTAGCATTTCTATATTTATATTTATGTAAACCTTCATAAGGTAAAATTATTATTTCACACACTAAAAAAAAAAAAAAAAATCAAGGAATACATACAACATTGCCAACTTTCCTGATGTTTGGTGTTCTTCTCAAGCCCCACCCCCTCAAATCATGTGACTAGGTGAGAATTTTAGCTTCTCATTTAAAAAAATAAATAAATAACTTGTTTCTAGGCCTTTTAATTTTAGAGACAAGCTTGAAAAACATGAATCCTAAACCAAAAGGCAGCAAAAACAAAAAGAACACCAGATTTATAAAATCTCATGATTTTGAAGCCAATCTAATAATTTTTGGGTCTTGACTCATGATAATTGAACATTTGGGTTTGGTAATACTGCAGGGTCTGATCTTGATATAGCTAGGTTGGTTCTAACTGAAGCCTACACCAAGGAACCATTACCAAATCAAATTAATTTTTTTCTCCAATGTGCTGTCTGTTTACATTTTGCATTTCTGTGTGCCTAGTAAAAATAAACTTGCTTTTCTATCCATGTACACCTGTAGTCTTCCATTTTTTGATCATGGTGCATTCATTCCCTGTAGGGGAATGTGCACTAAACCCCAACAAAATACCCTATAGCAATTCAATTAAAAAAACAAAGTATTTTTCTTAATCAATTTTTATTAGTAAAAAAATGCCACTTTTTAAAATTCTAAGTTATCTGTTTGGGATTTATTTATATTACATTAAGATCTGGAGGCCCCCAGCTATAATTGGGATCACACTGTTATAGGTACTGTCCGTGCAATTTTCAAGAAGCATTTCCTGCCCTGAACAATTTACATTCTAAGTAGACCAGACAGACTATGCAGTGTTGTTCTCCCCATTTTAGAGGTAGTGAAACTAACGAAGAGAATGATTAAGTGACCTTCCAGAAGTCACACAGAAAATTTGTGCTAAAGGCAGGAGTTGAGCCCAAATCTCATGAATTACAGTCCAACGTCTTAACCAAAAACCATCCCTTCACTTAAGCACATGCTTATGTTTCACTGAAAATCAGCATACTTAAAATTAAGAATGTGCGTAAGTGCCGTGCTTGATCAGGGCCTAAATAAATGGCTTTTGTCAATGTAGTATCTGAGTGCATAACGGTATCCCTTTAAAAATAATTAAATCCAGTTTGTATCCAGCACCAATGAACACTGCAGCAAGACCTTTGATAACAGGACCCCGGTCTTCTACAATGCCTAGGGGAACCAACACACACTGCAGTGAATCCATTTTCTTTATACAAGATTAGCTAATGGCTTATTCATTTTCTATAGGCTTCCAACTCCATTATAATCACCTTCATTATGCCATCATTTTAGAAATGCTCAACGATGTTCTTCCAAGATTGGCATTTTGGAAAACTATGTGTGCATGTGCATGTGTGGGTGGTTAATACAAATTCACTTTGCACAGTTCGGCTTCTGCAGTGTAGCTCTTCAGCATGGAACCAGATGAGCAAGATAATTATTTCTTTCCTTTCTTCTACGAGCATCTTACACAAAGCACCAAAGATCAAGACAAAAATCCAGAGGGAAAATACACTGGTGGAAAACTTTCCCCTGAAGAAAGCGAATGGGCTTATAAAGAGCAAACAAACATCTAGGATCAGTCTGAAAATATAGCTCCATGGTTGCAGTCAGCAGTAACAGCAGAAAGTACAAGAGGCATGCAATACTGTTGGTGCATCCTGTGGATTAAGTGGAGGTTCTTTGAGGGATGCATCAATAACAAAAGGGGAAAAGTTGTCAGAGGAGAAACCTCCCACTGGGCTGCAGAGCCTGGAATCAGAAAGGGTTTATGGTAATTGACAATGTTGTTTTATTTTGCTGGAGATCTAGATTTCCAATGAGAATTAATTTTTTTTTAAAAGAAGAAAAATCTTATCACAGCACAGAGTTCACTGCCTTCATGCCAAAAACTGAGCTGAGGGGAAACATTCCATAGGCTGCAGAGTTAAAGTCATTCCAGCCACGAAGCTCTCCAGGCAAATGGGTATGAAGTTATGATGAACTCCATGATTGGAGTTATAGAACTTCCATGGGTCTTCCCCTCCAGCTCAGACCCTGACCCTCTTCTTCACAAGAAACTTTGATGACACTCAGACTTGTGAATTAAAGCTGACATTAATCAACAAGATTGCTGTCTGACCAGTGTAAGCAAGTGCAAGTCATGTTCAGCAACAGATCGGCTAGTTGTCATTAAACACCGCGATGAGCAGAGATGCCCCTTCACTAGCTGAACACAACTTGTTCTTGTCTACTCCAACCAGTCATGGTCAGCTTTTCAACTACCATCATCATTTGTATTACAGTAGTGCCTAGAGACGCCAACTGACATCAGGGCCACATGGTGCTTGGCAGACAGCTCCTTCCTCAAAGAGTTTATATGTTAAATAGACAAGATAGACGATGGGTGGAAAGGGATGTGGGGACACAGAGAGGCTCCAGGTGCCACAGCAGGGCAGGACAAAGCCAAGAATAGAACCAGGGTCACTTGACCCCCATCCCAGTGTCGCTTCCATTGGTGTCCACACACTGTCCTTCTGATAGTTAAAAAATTGTGTTCAAACATAATTTAACCTGAGTAGAGAGAACAGTGAGAAACTTAAAGAAACAGTTGAAAAGCATCAATTGAAGGGTGAATGCCTTTGATCAGCTGAAGAAAATCTTTCACCATGCGCTTCATCATAGTCAACCCCCACCCCACACAGACAGGTGTCTCTTAAAATAAAAAGCTCCACACATCTTGGAGTTCTGCCACCTGAGTGCTGGGAAGTTGTACCTTATGTAACCTCTCTCTAGGCAGGATTCACTTTCCTGTGAATAACTTCCTATGCACAGTAGTAAATGGAGCCCCACTGACTGCAGCAGGCCTTGATTTGCATTGTCACCCCTTTCCCCATCACCCTAATTGTTCTCTCCTGTCCCAATTTTGAATCCCTAGAGTACAATACAAGAATGGAGGGAATGTTTATGCGTGACTGAAGTATCCACATCCTGGAGTCAAAAGAAAACTTACTATCAGAAAGGAAAAGAACTTAGATGTTATTTGTCCTCTTCATGCTGATTGTGTCCGACAGGCTGCAAATGGGAAGAAAATTTTGAGAGAATGCATTCCCCCCCTCCCTCTCAAAAAACTTGAAACACATTTTTTAAAAAAACAAACAAAAAAACCAACCCTATTATAGCTCAGAAGATGTATATTTTTTTAATTGATAGATTTGTTCTTTCCATAGCTGCCACTTGCTTTCAGGAACCAACAGAGGACATGGATGCTTTAAAAATAACTTAAAAGGTCAAGATCAAGTGATTTTGGATTCCCAGCTTCCAATGCCATAAAGAAGGCATGGTTTTCAGAAAATGCTGAGCAGAACTGGTTGAAAAACTATCTCAGGACATTTTGAAAAAAAAATTACTTCTCCCAAATTCACAGGAAAATCAGTTTTGCCTCCAAACAAACAAAAAACCTGAACATAGTATGATCCCTGGCTTCTGTTTTTTTTCAGGTGAAAACCATAACATTTTACCTCAAATGAAAGCTTTTCATAAAAAAAAAAAAAAAATCCCTCCCACATTTCAATACAAATATGTCAATTGGCTCTAGCACTAAGTACCTGCTCATTGAAAATGAAGCCTTTTAAAAATGTCTCAAATGGGTTCCCTATTTCATGGCTCCCAAAAACCATAAATCACTTTTGAAAAATCTGGGCCCAAATTGTTTACACCAACTTCTACGTGGAAAAATATTTAACATAAGCCTGCTCCTGTGCCCACTGAAATCAATTTCAACAAGGGCACAAGTGGGTTTCAAAAGTGGTAATAATCCACAGATAGCAGCAATGATTGCAGTTGTTCTGAAGGCACAAATCTCCAATCCCTCCAGCAAAAGAAGTACCATTGTCTGGTGAAAACAGCTTTCTGCCACCTCCCGTCAGGTGCTCTCTAAGGAGTTCAGGAGAGGGGCAAATCCATGATTAAAAGCCACAATGTGGTGATAAGTCACCACATTTTTATTTTGTTGTTAATAGCATTTATAGGAGAAATACAAATCCACGTTGAGAACAGCAGCCCTTTTTAGCCTAATTGGTTCACAGTCACTGTGACTCAAATAAGCCAACTACTCAGGAGCCACAGTAAAGAAAGAAAATTATTGCTTCCTGTCATGACCAAATATTAAACACAGCACACACCTAATGACTCTATCACTCCCTAGGGAAGAAGCTTTATGAACAATGAAATCCCAGCAGACTTGCACTGTTTGGACTTGGAAGCCTCATTATAGACTCACTGATCCAATACAATTTACAAGCTCAGTGGACTCCACTTGACGTAAAAACCACCAAACATGGAGTTATAAATGGAACGCCCACAGAGAAATAAGCACTGAGTTCTTTAACAGGGAAGGAAATAAAAGAGGGAGGGGATTGCTGGGGCGGGGGAAGAAGTGTGGCTGGAAAAAAAGAATTGCATTAGAGTTACAAATGAAATGAGAGTGAGAGAGAGAGATGGAAATTAGACAGACAAGGTAGGTGAAATAGTAGCTTTTATTGGACCAATTTCTGTTGGTGAAAGGTACAAACCTTTGAGCTTATGCTGCTAAAGATCTATGCACACTTGAAACCTCATCTCTTTCACCAACAGAGGATGGTTCAGTTAAAAAAAATAATTACCTCACTCACCTTCTCTATCTAATATCCTAGCACCAATATGGCTACAACACTGCAAACATAAATGGAAATATTAGTTACTTATGAGAGAAGAAGGATAGAGCACTGGCCTGGAATGCATGCGAGTAGGGGGTTAATCACAGGCTCTGTCATAGATGTCCTGTGTGACTCTGGGCATTGTCACTTAGGCCAAGATGCTGAAACCAATGGACGTTAGCAGCCTAATACTTTTGAGGATAGGGAGCTTAAGCCTCTTGTCCATCAGTTTTGCATCTGTAGTTTGGGCTAATAGCACTTTCCTGCCTCTCAGAGATGTTGAGAATACACGATATATTTTGAGGCACTCAGATACTACAGTACTCAGCACCAATATACAGGGCTGGATTAAGGGACCTGGGACCCCTCTCCTGAACTCCTTAGAGAGCACCTGACGGGAGGTGGCAGAAAGCTGTTTTCACCAGACAGTGGTACTTCTTTTGCTGGAGGGATTGGAGATTTGTGCCTTCAGAATAACTGCAATCATTGCTGCTATCTGTGGATTATTATCACTTTCAAACCCACTTGTGACCTTTTTGAAATTGATTTCAGTGGGCACAGGAGCAGGCTTATGTTAAATATTTTTCCACGTAGAATTGGTGTAAACTGCCCACTTTTGTGCCCCCTCCCCTTGGTCCAAGGGGTCTCCCCCCCACCTTGACAGCCAGTCTGGGGACAGGGCAGCACTCAGGCACACTGGCCCCAGGCCATCTGGCAGACCCGCCAGCCATGCGGGGCTGGTACTTCGCACTGAATGGAGCCTGGCTGGTTTGGCACAGTGGGGCTGGGGCCAGAGGCCAAAAAGTTGTGCAGCAGTTGCGCTGACACAGCAGTCCAGTCCCACCCCCAGACTGGCTGGTCTCCCCCAGGAGGCGGGGCTATCTGGCACATGGAGCGGCCTCTGGCAGTAGCTCTCCAGGGCCAGGAGCTGTCGGATAACTGAGCCAGGGCCCCCAGGGCCCAGCCAGGCCAGCCTGAGCCATGAGGGCCCTGGCACAGCGCCCCAACAGTGCTCCTGGCTTGAAGTACCGCCGCTGGACAGTGCACCGCATGCCAGCCGGCCTCACCCCCGGCTACTCAGACTGTTGTCTCCCTAACTCTTCCCCCTTATTATTAGCATTATTAGCATCTCCTCGGCCATGTAACCCCTTTACTGGATATTTACACTGGCCTTGGTGCTTAAACAGAGTGAAATTCTCTCTTGCCCATTTAAGGCAATGGTAAAACTCCCACTGACTTCAGCAGGACCAGGGTTTCACGCATCTGCTTAGGCGTGGTTGGAACTGAGTCAGTCCACCAGGATTGTAACATGGGTTAACCAGCCAACAATGCCTTTTATTTGGGTTACAGCATGGAGGGTCTAACAAGGCTGGACTCCATCCATGTTGGCTGTCCAAACTGTGCTACAGCATCATTGGATCTTATTGGATATATGCACAGTTGCTAAAGTCCTTGGGGACCTGTTTTCATTAGACTTATTTTCCTAAGATTTCCTACCAGTAGTAGCAGTTGTCAGCTCTGGTGGAAAAATTTTAAAAAATAAAGTTTAGCACAGACATACACAGCCTTGGACAGCCTTCAGTTCTGGGGCCTTAAGCTCCATTGACTGACCACAATCTTTGTTTGTTACACCAACTGAGGCTCTGACCCATTGTATTTTGCTGACATCCCATCCAGAAACAATCCTGGACCCATCTATCTCTCCTACTCCTGCTTCCTACCTCTCATCCCATCCTACATAAAAATTGCTATTACAGGACAGCATTATGTTCTGCATGGCTCTACCTTCCTTTTCTTCTTCTGTCTAGGTATGTGTATGGCCCGATCACTATAGTATTCAGGCACTTCACAATCAATGCATTTATCATCATAACAGCACCCCTGTGAGGTAGGGCAGTGTTCCTGACGCCATTTTACAAATGGGTAAATGAGACATGGAAGGCGCACAAGAAATTTGTGGTGGAGGAGCAGGGAACTGAATCTGGATCTCGCACATCTCAGGCTAGCATCCTAAACACTGGACCATCCTTTCTTTTGCTGGCATGTGCATTCAAGGCTATTTTTATGCTCCTTTTGACTCAGCTCCCTGGCAAATCTATTGTCTAACCACATAAAAACGGATTAAGTGAGATGCTGAAACCAACAGCCAGTTTGTTCTGCTTGCTACCCAATTAACTACTCCACTGGTATTCACTTTGAAGATTACCATTTTAGAATCTAAAATGTTCTAAAATAACTTGGGCTTGGTTTTTTGTTTTGTTTTATAAAAGGGACTAAGAAACCACTTGTCAAATGGCTGGGATAGTGAATTCTAACTTACTGACTTCTCACAAACATCCAGTCTACTAAAAAATTAATCAAGAGACAGATGGCGCAACAGCAGTTCATTGCAGGAGTGCTGGGCTTAGCAGCAAAAAAAAGAACTCTGGCTCCCTAGGACAAGTGGAGAGAGATCACTGCAGGCTTCGGAGAGGTGAGGAGAATAGTTGGAGGGGGACTGCGGGGAGCAGCAGAGAGCTGTGTCTGTTTTACTCTCATAACTTCTCTCTCAGCAGCAGCAGCTTCAGAGAATCATTTACTTCACCCTGGCAACTTCACAAGTAGGGGAAGGGAATGAAGAGAATTAAAAGATGCCCAAATACAACAACTCCAGATCGACCACATATTGAGAATTGCTACTAGAAGTGGCACATGAAAAAAATAATAGAACTTATATCCCAGGATTTAAAAAAAAAACTTCCTAAGATGGGTAAGCACCACCATTTTACACTAAAGGGAACCAGAAGCACAGAGCAGTAAAGTGACTTGACTGAGGCTGCAAAGCAAATATGTGGCATAAGTGGGAATTAGATTTAGGTTTCCCACCCCCACTGTTGTGCTCTAACCACTAAGAAATATTGCATCCTCATCCACTTCTGCTGGTAGGAAAAACAACCAACGCCATTCTGGATGGTCGGGATCATTAAAAGCAGAAAACAGAAAGGCAAAAGAGCAGCCTCCAGATATTTCAAACCATAAGCATTCTTCCCTGAGAGCATTCTTCCCTGAGAATCTAAAAAATCATGTTTAAATCACAGCCATCATTTGGGTTGCAGCAAGACATGGTGCAACACAACCCCTGGCCTATGTTGGCATATCAAATCCAGCACTTCAACATGCTGCAGGGACACCACAGTGGAGCATTCATAATATTTGTGTCTGGCAGCAACCGTCTTGCCTGAAGTGAGTTTCAGTGTTTGTGAAATTTGCCAGACAGCCCTGGAGATGTCAGCCCTCCATTCAGCTTTACAGCAGGGATGTCATGGGTACCAGCAGGGCAAACTCCATCCACACTGCCCTCATCTCTGCTGAGAAGGGATGACCCCCTCACATGAAAGAATGCAATTCAATCTCTTTAGCGTCTCTGCAGAGATGCTAACAAGTGCTGGTGGTTTGGGGTTTATTTACTAGCCCAGCAAATGGCTAAATAACTGCAGTGTGTCAGCTGACCAATTCTGTGGTGCACCACCTACTGAAATTATAGTACCAGATACTCAGCTGTTGTAAACTGGCACAGATCCACTGGCCTCAGCTAAGGATCTGGCCCTCATTCTATTGCAATAGTTCACTACATCTCTAAACCAAATATTCCCCACTACACCCAACAGCTCATTCAAATTCTTTCCCTCTCTTTTATCTCCAAGATTATCACTGCTTCAACACTGAGCCCAAACGTGCATTAGACTCTTTCCAGAACAAATCCCACTTCAACAATGGCAACTGAACCCAGGATCTCTCTGCTGCCTGAGCTAAAAGAACGAGTTCTAGCAGCTCAAAGCTGGTAGTGGACTCAGACTGCTCTATAGTCCACAGGGAGACTGAAAGCCCCATTATGTAAACACAGATAACATTTCTATTTCAGTACACCTAGTGGACACACATGAGATCAGGGCTTCATTGCACTAGGTGCTACATTAAACAGTATATGTAGCAAGAGATAGTCTGAAAATCAAAACAGATGAAGCAGAAAAAGGATGGGAGGAAGAAAGGATTGTTCCCTCTGTTTTGTATGCAGGGATCTGAGCGACTTGTCCCAGGTCGCACAGGGAATCTATGGCAGAGGAATGGATAGGACCCAGATCTCCTGAGTACCATCCCAATGCTTTACTTACAAGACCAATTTTCCTTTTGATCTGCACTTCAGGCTCTGAAAAATAACCAGACTCACTGATATTGATGACACAGACACAAAACAAATCACCATTTCCACTGGTGAAGCTTCATTAGCAAGAGGAAGGCTTTTATCATTTTCCAGAGATCTGCCTCAAGAACTCCTGTACTGTTTCACTGTCGTCCAGAATTTCCTTCAACATGTGAGAAAATCTTTGTCTCTGAGGCAACACCCTATATTCCAGAGGCTGCCATACACTGCAATCGCACTAAGTGCCATTTCAGCCAGAGGAAAAATCCACCTTTGCCCCCTGCCCCACAACTTGGCTTTGGCTGAACATGACAATTTCACAGAACTCATGATGCTGGCAGGATCCTAGATGATAACTTTAAAAATAAAGCAAGAGGGAGGATACAGTGGACACTACAATCTCTCCAGAACTATTCTGGAATGTGTTGAGGTGTTGAGTCAAAGGATGAACATGCTGAAATATGAACATACTGGAACCAGCAGAGCTATGTTGATTTACACCAGTTAGAGATCTGATCCATTCCACATATGTAAGGTTGCAATAGCAGCACTGTAGGATTTAAGGTAGTTTGCATTAATGCTAGTTATAGATCAGATTGTGATCTCAGTTACACTGGTGTAAATCTCTTGTATTTCCATTCAAATCAAGGGATAGTCTTCAGACTGGGACCAGGATGAGTGAGAGCTGAATCTTGCCTCCCAAGAAGGAAGACTCTGAGGTAAAATTTACTGATTTTATTCCAAAAGCATCCTCCGTGCACAATATTCCAGACACCATGAAATGGATACTGTACAGTTGGACCAAATCCTGACTGACATAGCAACAACTGACAGAAAGAGAAATTTTCACCCCTTGGAGAGCATGGCCAAAGCAAGACACACCCAGATTAATTCTCACCCAATCAACATCCTACTAATAACATTATCTGTGTGCTAAAGAGCAAGACACATGAAGCTATGATGTCTTAGGGGAAGCACCGGAGGAAGAGTCCTTCTGCCAGCAACAGCTCTGCACACCTGCCTGCCCCAACAAATGCAATAGCTCAATGTTTTGCTGAGTAAGTGACTTCTGCTGATAAGGCTGGAATCTGTCTTTATGGGGATTCTGGATCAGCATATGCTTGGGGGAAAATATTGATCTTATTAGGTAACCTACAAATAGTTATCAAAAAAGGGCTAAATGGTGAATGCAAGCGAGGCCGTAGTCATGCTTCAATTCACACAGAAGAACATCAGTTTTCAAGATTAAGAGGAAAATAACCACTGGGTCTTTAGGCTCTAAATCGAGTCACCAGAGCAAAAGTTACAGCAGAAATGGATTTTTGGACTGGGTTCAGGGCTGCCTGATGTTATTTTTCCCACTGAACTATTTCCCCCTTTTTTTAAATATAAACATAAGATACCCATGATTCTTCAGCAAAAGTCAGTTAGTTGTCACTGCGCTGCACTGCACTGATGGAATTTCCAGCATGCCTGGCTATGAGTGCGGGCAAAAGGCAAAAAAATAATGAAAGGGGTGAAAGGTTCATTCTTCAGCTCCAAGGATGGACTGTAACATTCTAACATACTCTGTTGAAGCACAGGGGGGCTGGATCCTCAGATGGCATAAGCTGACATAATTCCAACAGAGTTACACTGATTTATGCCAGCTGAAGATCTGGACCCAGAATTCAGCCTCTTGGCTTAATCTGAGTGCATAGGCAGACGAATATGTTGTCAGATGGGCGATCATCACTTGCATCAGCATGGGGAAAGACTCTCTTCTAGTTGGTCCCAGCACTCCAGGTTAGCATCCTGTGAGTTTAGTAAAGGCCTAAGGCCTGTCTCCACTAGCACTTATGCCAGCAAAAATTTCATCACTCAGGAGCATGAAGAAACACACCCTGAGCAACATGAGTTTTGCCAGCAAAAGCACTTATGTGAAGAGCACTACGTTAGATGACCTCCCATTGACCACTACCGCCGCTCATTTAGGTGGTTTTATGATGTCGGTGGGAGAGCTCTCTCCCGCCAACATAATGCGGCTACACAAGTGCTCTACAGCGGCACAGTTGTACATACAGTGTGCTGCTGTAAGTTTTAGGTGTAGACTAGTCCCTAGTCTTAACTACACTAACTCCACAGTGTTTGGAGAAGCTGCTTACAACAGAAGAGCACCCCAATATGTATTGAATTGTGAATGCACTGTGAATGAAAACAATGATCAATAGGTAGATGGGACTAAGAAGTGTTTGGTTTCCTCCCAGACCACACTACAGACTTTTACAGTGATGCAGCATGTTCTGGTTTCTTCTGTGCTGTAAGACAGAGCCCAGTTAGCCATTACAACCAGGTCTCCTACCATGGTAGGAAATACAATGCAGATGGGTCTTCCTGCATGCCAGTCATTTTCTCACACACCCTTGCAGCAATAGCAATTTGCATGAATTGAATGAGGCCGAAAGGGAATGCTAGTGCATCACATTCACTCCAGCCAGTCCCTTGGTGACCTCTGTTTTCCTTCCCTACTAAATGGAAGGCTAGTTGCGTCTCACTTCTCTCACAGATTCCTTTTGGACGTGGGTCTGCTGAACATCACAAGCTTTCTTCACTATCCCTTCTTCCTCCATTGTTTGTTCTCTCTCTAGGTTTGATCTTGCAACCCTCACTCAAGACAAAACTTACATTAACTGCTATGAAAAGAAAGGAATTTTCCCACTAGTAAATTCAAGGCTGCAGAATCAAGGCCTATTTATGTGGCATCAATCACCTGTGTCAGAGGACTCAGTTACAGCAGCTGGGATTTTCTGAACAGCCTAAAGGAGGTTCGCATCCAGCTCCCACTTATCTTCCTCAAGCTCCTGGGAAAATCCCAGACAACAGGATGAGCCTCAGGCATGGTTCAATCTTGCATTGCAGACTGAACTAAACTGTGTTTCACCAGTGACCCAGAAGTGTGCTAAAATAAGAGACTTTAGCATATTTTTGGGCCATATTAAAGTCAGTCCCAACTGCCCTGCAGAAAAAAATAATACCATGTGGTAAGTGGGTCTCCCCGCTGACAGCCCAGATCTTTGTCATCATTCCTGATTTTTTTTAAGTATAGATGGAACTTTAGCTCCTTTGCTTTTGATTCATAGCTATGGTTGCCTTCAAGAAAGTGATATTCACTAAGGAAAGCAATGCTACATTCCAGCACAGCTGTTACATTGTAACAGGTCAACCTCCATACTTGTATATTGCTTCCACCTGTGTACAACTATCTGAGAATAGTTTTACAACTAATATTTTTAAGTTAAAATAAATAACTATAGGAAGCCAACATTAAACTAAAAAGTCCTTATTTAGAATAATAATTTTTAAGAAACCTCACTTCAAACACACACAATATACAATATTCATCAGCATGTATGACTGTGTAGGGATATAATCTGCATTTTAGAAATGATATTTCATGTGCTACAAAGTGGCTGGCTATAGCAGTTTACTGTCTACCAAAAAGTACCATAAAATCTCCTAAAATAATTAGAATCCAGCTTCTGAGATGAGTACAAAAGCATACACTATTCTCCTACATGAACACATTTTGAGGTGGAGGAGGGGTGGATCATTCATTGACCATAGTTTTGTTGATTAGTTTGAAAATTTTTAAATGGCTTTCACTGCTTGTGTAAAGTCCCAGATTGCCAGACTCTGCGAAGTTAAGTCCTCTCTTTATCCACAGAACAGGTCAGCATAGGTAGCATTTATTCTACTTGCATTATAATATCACGTAGAATACCTGTTGTGTTAAGACTGTCCTTGCTGTGGTGAGCCCATAAGCCATATAGACAATGGTGGGAGGGAGAACAGATGCACAGAAAACTGAGCAATCTGTCCAGGCCACAATGCAGGTCAGTGGCAGAGATGGGGGAAAAAAACAGATTTGTAGACTCCCAGTCCTGTGTCCTACTCATTAGACCACACTACTTCCCAGTTGCAGGGCATACTCCACCTACATTGCTCCAGCCCTGATCTGGAAGACTGCCTGTGAAGACAAATGCAATGCATGCATGGACTGTTTCAACTAAGTAGTGCATCTACTCCCCCTCTACCTGTTTTGTGTCTATTTGGCAAAAGATCCCCCTCACATTTGCCAGAGAGAGAAACAAGCTTCATATGAAATAGTCAACAGAGATCTGGTATGTACTCCTATGTATCCTGTAGCAATGATCTTTCTTACAGCTATCATTAACACGTGGCAGAATTCTCACCAATGAAGGTGATGAAAGTAGAAGGACTTTATAACACAGTGTCTTCAAAGATCCCTTGGAAATGAAACAAACGGAGTCCTGTGGTTCTCTGCAATAGACTAACATGGCTACCCCTTTGGAACTTGGAAATGAAGAATTGCAAAGGTTGGGTTAGGAAGCAAAGCCTTGGGCTCTCTCTATAATAATAGTTGCCCTTCCATAGCCTTGCATATTCACAGATCTCTTAAAACAGCATAATTCCTATTTTACAGATGGGGAAACTGATGCAGAGAGAGGAAAAGTAACTTGCCCAAGATCACACAGAGAATCTGGGGCAGAACCGGAATAGGACTTAGATCTTCTGACTCTTTGCCTAGTGCAACATATTGTCTCCCCAGCTGCAATGGGCAAAGCTCAAAAAGTTCACACTTGAGGTTGGAAAATTTTCAGGTACACAGTCAAACCAGATCTCAAGTCTGCCAAAAATGGGCTAGAATTTGTGCAGATAAGCTCAATATGACCCATCCAGCACTTCTTTTTCTAGCCAGAATACCATGGTTCTTTGGCATTTCCATCTTTGGTCTCAGCCACAAACTGAAAGTGCAAAGATAAAGGCAAAAGAAAAAAAAAACCCAGCCAAAAATCAATCAATCAATCAGAATCTCCATCAAGGATTAGGATCAAGTTGACTATTAAAAATTTGAGAAGAGAGAATTATAGATATTTATTCCAATTTGCCCGTTCTTAATTCCAAATATAAATGCAGTTAAAATGTAGATATGCTAAAATATGTTACCATATATTAGATGCACTGAATGAAGGCATAACAGGAGAACAAAGAAATTGGACTCATGGTCCATCTACTCCAGTATTCCATCTCCAGTTATGGCCAGTACTGTAGTAGTAGAAGAAGAATTGGTATAGAATAACCTCTCCCCAGGAAAAGTTTCCTCCTGACTCTTGATAGCTAGATGGTAGCATTGGCCTTGAAGAATGAGGGCTTAAGATCTCTCTATATAAAGCACTTAGTTGTATATTTTTGAGTATTTACTAAAACAATTCTGCATATTTTTGTTATCCCCTTTTCTATCTGGATAAGTTCTTGGCCTAGATATCTTGTGTCAATGAATTCCACAGGTTAATCGCATGCAGCTCATATAAAATTTCCTTTTTTTTAATCAGTTTCAAATTTGCCTCCTTAAAGTTTCACTGAATACATGTGCGTGTCCCACTCAAAAACTGAAGGCCAAGAAATGTGAAATTGATGTTCTGCATAAGATTTATGATAATACCAAAGCCATGCATTTAAAACCTGGATAATATGTTTCCCAAAAAAAGCCGCAACCGCAACATTATTTTGCTAAAGAATTTTAATGAAGCTGCCAGGTTACTTGAAACTTTATCTATTCCAATGATCCAGCTGGATCCCATCCCAGGTTAAAAGACAGTATTTGCAGACTTACCAAGTACAGGATATTTGGTCATGTTTAAATTGGTATACATAGGACAGCATTAAAATAAGAAATTCCATCAAGGGAAGCCCAGCCTTTTAGAAAATAACCAGCTCTTAAGCTAGCACTTTAAGATCATGCAGTATAGACATTAAACAGAGCAGAGACTGACAGTCCATGGAGAGACCCTTCATTGTCTTAAAGAGCACCCAGCAATTTTGTTTGATTTTGTGGGTGGTGTGGAAGAGAGAGCTTTATCTCCTACCTGTCAATGATCACAGGATCCGAGGGAGTCTCATTTCTGTTGCCACAACTTTTCTTTTCACAGCACCGACTGGAGAGGGAGGAAACCAAAATGAGAGTGTTTCTGTGAGTATTAATTGCAAAGCAATGAACTCTAAGCCTTGCTCAGCTGAACTAAAGACACAATGGAGGTTTAAGTAGTGTCCAGAAAATTCTAATTAGGATGTTCAAAGGAGGTAGAGCGTCAAAGAGAGTTAGGTGTCCAACTCCCATTTAATGTCAATGGGATTTAGGCACTTAGCTCCCCTTAGTCTCCTTTGAAAATCTCAGCCAAAAGGAAAAGCGATATGGTTACACTTTATATTAAGGCTCCGTTTATAAATGTTTAACAGATGTTGTAAGCTTGTAACAGACATGAGCAGCATGTGTTATAGATGGTTATAGAAGGTGTCAAAGCTGATTACAAGCCATGGTTATAAGCAACCTACTAACTTGCTGGACTCTGTAATAACTGATTGACCATTTATTCAACATCTATTAACGCTATTTATAAATGAGAATGTAATAGAAAATGTATATAGTGTGGCCAACAATGTGATGGTATAGAAAACATATGCCTCAACCTCTCTCTAATTAACATACAATATAATTTGGGTCCAGTTTACCAACATACAAGGTCTATCTTATATGTACAATGCCATGGGCGTGTCTAGTGCTTTGCAAGCAAATGCAAGATAAAAAAGTCCATGCCCCAAAGGGCATACAATGATGAAAGTACTGCATAGGAACTTTATTTCAAATATTCATGCACATGCATACTGTGTGTGTGTGTGTGTGTGTGTGCGCGCGCACCTAAGTTAGTGTACATACGTACACACACACACATAGATCCTGTGAAAGAGCTGCAGCCCAACCCTGGGAAATAACAAAGCACTCTTAATCCTCACTGCGGTCAGCATATATGGGGCACTTGGCACCTTTGTATATTCCCATTCTGTTCGGAAAACAAAGGGCAGGGTTTTTGTCTGGCATACACCAGTGTAACTCCACTGATTTCAATTCTCTTAAAAAGCTAGACCGATTTATGCCAGCTTAAGGGTCTGGTAGCATGACACATACATAGAGGAGAAGGAAAGGTGGCAGGGGTGGGGGTGTTATCTCTACATTCTAAAAACATCTTATAGCAACAGTGCACAACCCCATTAGATGTGTTAAGAGATTCCTGATGCTGTGGTAAATCAAACAGTTCCATTTGACATAACCAGGATGTTAGCTGAGAGAAACAACATTTATCAGCAAAACTGCTTAACGTTTAAGAACGCTGCATCAAAATTCCCTTCTGCCCCAGCAGCCAGTGGATCAGATTCTGCTCTCGGTTATGGCAGCATAAATTCATGCTAGTCCCATCACCTTTTAGTGAAGTTACTTGGATTTACACTAAATGTAACTGAGAGCTGAATTTGGCCCAGACTGTTTAGTTTTATGTGCAGTGGTTTTGAGGGGGCTGAGTGCATTTTCAAAATTCCTAGTTATCCTGAATTCAGCTGCTTTCCACAGGGAATTGCTCTAACCAGAGGAAAAACAGATAAAAATGCATGAATGAGTCCAAGGCAATACAATATGAAGGATTAACTCTTTTGAAGTGAATAATATTCAGATATAAAATGCTTAAAATATAAACTTAGACATAAAGCCCTCTACCTTACAGCTATTAAGCATTTTAAGTACATGCATTTGATCTGCAAGTTGCAATGTGACTAGAATTGAATGGCTTTCCCTTTGTGAGTTTACACTGCCCGACAAGCAGGGATGCAACAAGCAGATCTCTGATTAGAACTGCTAATGTGAACTGTTTTGACACTTTTTGCATATCTTTCCTCAGTCCCACAGTTATCCATGGAGTCTATTCATTTCAAAATAGAGGATTCACTAGATATTTAAAAATCCCTGGAGCAAACGCTTATTTGGTTTAAACTGTCATAGCTCCACAATTTGCCTTAAATGAAGCTATAATTTACAACCTCCCTGCATCACTTCCATTTCTAACTAGTTTTTGAATGGAACTTTTATAAGTTTCACTGCCTAATGGCCATTTAGGAAAAGCTTCATATTTTTGCAATAAAATCCAAGAGTTCAGATTTTCTATTCTAAAAGAAAAACAAAATAACAGAAATCCCGCATTCGGAAAAGTAGAAATTTGACTTCTATTTTAATGCAGCAAATGTTACGATCAATTTTTGGAAATAAAATCAGGAGCAAATCTCGCATTGTTTTTTCAAGTAGCATAAAGTTTGCCACTATCAAACAAGATAAAACTAGCTCCATTTTTAAAGTGGTTTTACATTAGTGTACTTTTTTTTTAAAAATTACTAACATACAAGAACCATTTCCTTTCTCTTCATTTATACTAAAAAGATATCCTACGGTCATATAACAAATACAGATGACCACACTGCAAACCTTAGATTACATCATCACTAAGTTTCAAACAGAGTAAAGCAATGGTATCTACACCAAATCTCTTTGTCCACATATGCTTCCAAGAAATGTTGTCATTACACATTGCAGAGTTGTTTATTTAAAATACACGGATTTGAGATGCAACGTAAGTGCTTCCTGATATAAACCCATCTCCTTATTAGATTTAGTTTTCATACTTTGTTATCGCATTTATCAGCTTTTCAGCATTATATAGTACTAAAAATATGCCTTTGGCCTGAGGATATCAAACCCCTTAGCAAATATTCATTTTCTCATCGTTTGCCCTCGTGTAGCACATTTGTGTTAGGTGACTAAACTATTTCCTTTCACCTTAGTACTTTTTAAACTGCAGAATACCTCAACTATTTTGTCCTGAAAGCACCACTCGTTTCCACAAGATGACAAGTTTAGTTATAGATCAGATAGTTTTCAAAATATGGGGTTATTCTAGTCAAGAGCTTCAGCTCAAATCCATCTCAAATCCTTAGGTCCCCCATCCAACGTATTTCAAATGACTTATCACTATGGCATTTAAATGCATTACTGACAATGTTCGAAGTGAGTTGCTAAGTAATAGTTGTTTTTTAATGGGCTGCACTGCTCCCAGGTAAATCAATGGTAAAAATCTCACTGACTCTAGTACTGGGCCTATAATGTTGGTTTAAGTTGAATTTAAGACCCTGATCCTAGTATTTAAACATCTGAGTAACTACACACACACACACATCATTCCTTTGGCCCCAGTGGAATTACTCCCATGCATAAAGTTATAGGACCAGGGCCTAAGACTTATCATCTGCATACTAATAAATTCTCACTGTGCTTTAAAATATGTCAATATTCCCATATAATCAGATCCACGCAGGATTCCGTAATTCTGGCAATATGAAGTATACTGGTGAAAAAGCAACCAGAAGAACGAAGCTAGCCCTAGAAACTAGATGCCTCATAAGACTCCATATTGAAGAAAGGCTTATGCATTTCCCCCCACCCCCACTGGACTAAAATGGTTTTAAAATTCAATCCTCAACTTTAAAAAAAAAAAAAATCTGTCTCTAATTTCAAACTCAAATAAGCTCACAGCATGGTGGCCTTTGTTTTGTTTTCTTCTCCCCAACTCCTCCCTGCAATTGCATAACAAAAGTGTCTAAATTCACACCATCTGGACGATAAAGACACAGGCCCCAGTGGCGGCCTGGCCCAGCTGATTAGAGCTCCTGTCTAGTCTAGCCTTGTGGTGAAAGTCACAGCTGTGGAGCTTGCTTGCACTCAATCCAACTCTGTTATTAGCCAGCTGTAGGCCCTGAGACTACTTCTGTTCAAATTATAATACCTTTTAACCCTCTGAGCTTTGAGGGCATCATGAGCTGCTGGCAGCAGCAATACAACTAGCTTTCTTAGTTGATAATTGGTAGAACAAGACCACGACAAAGAATTATTCAGTGAGAAGAGACTGTTTACCTTGATTTCCTACCATTGAAAGAAAGAGATACTGTATATTTAAGAGGCCTTCATTTGAGTTGGACAGTTCCCGTTAGACTGTAATAACCCAAGAGTGTAAAACCAATTGCTAAAACTTTCAGAACTGTAATAAACAAACAAATAAAAGCCCTAACTGAATGCACTAATTATTGGGGGGTGAGATTTTAAACTTTCAATTGATATGACAGATTGTTGCATCCACATCAATATTTAGACAACTTTCCTGCTACAGATACATCTGTCACTGTCTAACTAGAAGATGCAGGGGATTTTGGATGCACTTGTCAGTATACAGCATGAATATCTGAGTGATTTCATACGACAAATCAGATCAGAAGATCAAAAGGGTATTAACCTGTAACTAACAAGAAATAGAAAACAGACCCTGTAATTTTAAAAAACACCACCACCACACACAATAGGCATCAATTTGGACCTTGGAGTGAGCACAGTACATCAATTTTTTATATACTGTTACTAATGCAAACTAAAGTAGGGGCTTTAAAAAATTGATGTTGCCACTTAAGCAGCACAGAGTGAAGAGGATTTGATCATTGTGCTTAAAAAAATGTCAAGTTTAACTAGAGTTGGATTCATTCCCCTGGTAATTATTCAGAATGATGGCATAATGCCTCTTCAAAATACACAGCATCCTGCTTTAAAAGTATCTCTGAACAAGACATTTAAAATCAAATGTCTTGATTAGGTTACACAGAGCTTTAGATTTGGTTCACTAATCTGTTTATTACATGGAAAGGACAGTCCTGAACTGTAATTCTTCCTTGGCTAATCTATCAAGCAGGGGTTTAGTACAAACAAAATAATGGTTTACATTTGTAGAACATTACCTTAAGTCAAGCATGGAATATGTTTTTAGGCGTCAGAGACCCAGTATCCAAAAGCTTTAAAAGAGTTTATTTAGTATTTTTAAAATCTTGGTTATTGTCAAAGGAAAGATAAGCTCATTTTGCTATTAAGAAGAAAGAAGAGTGTTTTGTTCTGATTTTTTCCACTCAATAAAAAACCTATCTCCATCCAGCAGGAGTGGGAAAAAAATGTATTACACTAGCTGTCATTTTGTTGTTATAAATGCAAACCTTAGTGTACAGAAATTCAAAGATTTTGCTTTTCTAATGTTTACCCAATACGGACAAACCAAGCCTTTCATGAACAGGGATAGCATATGTATTAAAATAAATATGTAAGTTTTAGAGAAACCAAAAAGTAGTATGCCCACTTCATTCTTCTTTAATACATACATACAGAGTAAATTGTATGTTATATAAATACAAATAGCAAAATTGTGTATTCATACACTTACACACACACACACATATGAAAGTAATATTTGCAATGTTCAGAAGTAACAATATATACTCAGAGTTGGTTTGAGCCTATGGATCAGTTGATGTGGGTGACATATATAAAAGGTAAATTTTGCATGCTTGTGTGTATATATGGGTGTGAACATATCCACATACAACCTTTCGTTTTCTTCACCCTCACTGCAGTTTCCCAGTAACACCAGTTATTTGAATAATACTTTCTATCATCAACAGATTCTATCCTATTAAATTGCTTTTACCATATTATGCAATACTTAAAATTATTACTGCAATGTGCTTTTTAAAAACAAACAACATTTGATCCAAGAGCTTTTTAAAAAAACCTATCACAATAAAAACACAAATGTGTTTAATAAAACTTTAGGTTGGTTTTACCTTTCATTTATGAAAGACCAATCTATGCACAAGTTAACACATCATAATACAAGGGCACTGACTGTTTGCATTATTATATGTATTGAGAAAATAGTAATTATGTGAAAGCAGAAAAAATAGTAAGTTACCGTGGAAGCAAGATGTATGTAGATAAGATATATACAAACATACACAAATATTAGTTAAATCATCCTTAATTTATACTTTTATTTATCATTTTAACATCCTAAAATTTTTGTCTATTTTATTGAAAGGTAGACGTTCCGTAAGTGTTGCTTAATGCAAAAGAGTGTAACAAAATATTATTTCAAAGATGGATTTTTGAAGCAGAACTAAGGGACCTATCAATTAAATGAACACAATGTTAAAATATTTAACTAGGGAAAAAATAAATCATGAGCTCTTTCTAAATTTTCAGGAAGGTTCTGGAAATTGACAGTGATCATTTTAGAAAGGCAAACTGGAAAACCTTAAAGAAATACAAAAGTTGGGAATTCTGGGCCTTTTCATTTTGTTGTTCAAACCCAGTGCAAAAGAGAACAAAAATAGTACTGTTTAGCTTTTATGCTGGAGTTCCATGTTGGTTGCACTAAATAAATTTGTATGCAACCCAAACCAAACATTGTATTCATGCAAAGAGAAATTCTTCCTTTGGAAGAGAGTCCCTGGCACAAAAACAAAACTCTTCATACCTACAACTTATATGGAAAGATCCTTTTAGACTCTTTGGAAGCAAACTTACTATTATTAACTGAAAAAAATCCTATGCCACCAATAAAATTGTCTTACCTGCACATGACTTCATGAGTAAGCAGAACTCTGCACATTTCTGGATTCTTGTTCTGTCCTTCATAAGTGATGGGCTATGAAAGTTAAGGAAATAAGTGATACTCTGCAGTCCTTTTTGTTCCTTGTAATATTCAGGTTTATTTTTTAAAAACTTCAAAGCACCCTGGCTTGCAATTCCCACCCTCAAAATCTTTTTTTGCACAAAGAAGGCAATAGAAGTATAATCAAGTGTAACTTAAAAATTGTTAAGATCCCAGAATCACTAGGGGAAGGAAGAAGCTAAGTCACTAGAAATTAAAGTATGCAGTGCAAAGACAGGAGGGGAAAGTAAGGGACAGGGTAAAGGGAATGAAAGAGCAGGTATTACATAACACACAGCTCACCTGTTTAGTGACTGAATCGATGAGTCTAACAAATAAATCCTGTTCAGTTCTGACACCTAAAGAGAGAGTGGGAAGAAACAGAAAATCCAGTGTTTAAAGAGATCTTTTCCCCTATTCATCTATTCTAAGCTATCCTGGAGCTTCCCTGTTTCGTTTTATGTAGTGTCCTATTAAGCATCATCTGAACAACCAACGCTGCTGTTTTTCAAATCATGGCTTTGCTAAAGGGTGTCATACTGACCAGACTTGAGAAGCGGCTAGCCACAATGAGGATTTTTGCTTCCAAAAGAAAGGGATTTTAATGCATTTTCTAGATCCAATCATTTGAAGGTCTAAAACTTTATCATGGATTCTTCTCTCCCAACCCTCGCCCGCCTCTTATACGTGACTTACCATTGCTGTAAAGGAGTTGAAGTTTGTAGTGTGTGCCATTATTGGTCTTTTCATTGCCTTGTTCCTGAAAGAGAAATTCAAAAATATCCTCCCAGAATTTGTTTGGTGCGGTTCATGCACAAAAGCGATGCGGCTGCAAATCATTAAAGGATGTGACAAGAAAGTTCATTAAGATCTTTGTGATGTGAATCCACTAATTGGGATAAATTAATCTTTCGAGTGACCCAGGACAGACTACAAAATGCTGCTGAAATCCCTTGCTGTGGGAGTTCCAGAAACTTTTCTTCTTGCTATAGCGCTCCCAACTTCATAATATAAAACGATCTTCCCCTACCGGCTAAATGTACAAATGTGAAGCAAGCTAATATACGATAGATCGGTGCTAGCAGGTGTTTAAAAAAAAAAAGCTACGTAGAAAATAATGAAGTCATTATCGATATTTATTTTCTGAAAGTTATGCTATGGGAACTTTCTCAGGTGAACTGTGACTATAATCTATCAGAAGACAATTATTCTTGTCGCCCTTCCTAATTAAAAGTACTTGCCCGTAACTAAACTAAAACAAAAGATAGCTGGGGGGGGGGGGGGGGGGGTGAGACGGTTTCTAACTGTTTAATACCTGCATCTAAAATTCAAAAGCCAGTGTTTCTGAAATCCAGCCATTGATTCTGAATTCTAAAATGATCAGTCTTCGAAGATAATTTGACAAATCACAGACTCTTCCAGCTCGATTAGGATAGTAATAAAACCTGACAGATATGAGAAGTGAAAAAAATGTTTTGGACACCCAAGTTTATTTTATTCTAAGTAGATGTATGAAATTCCCTTTGTTATTTCCAGGGGCGGTAGAAATTAACAAGCTTGTTATTTACAGCGAAGGACGAGCAAACTTTGAAAGCAGTGAGCTAAGCAGCCGTCCTGCTACCTAAGCACCTAAACACAAAACCAGGGGTAGTAGTTTTGTTATGCAAAGGGTGGCAGAGAATAAGAGCACTTTCCAAGGGCAGGTTCTAGAAGGGATGAAGCTAGTGTTTGGAGTGGGGGCGACGGTCAATTTGAGGAAGAAAGAAAGAAAAAATAAATATACAAGCCGTACTTTATCATTCTCTACGAAGTCCACAAAGGCTGTTCTTTCTATTTCCACCGGCTGTCCTTGTCTGTCGTAGAGAGCCAGGACAAAATGAAAGAAATTGGATTTCCTCAAGTTGGAAGGAGGTTGCTTTTCAAAGTGGGCTCTGGACAAAGCTACTCCGCTGTGGAGGAAACAGATGGAATTGGGGAAGGAGGGAAAAGAAGCAGATGAATTCAAGGTTGCATAGCAATAACAAAAATAAACACACAAATGATCATAGATACCAGGAAGGATTCTCCTAGCCTCTATGGCAAAGTGGATTATTAACAGTTAGTTATAACTCTGGCTTTGATCTTCCTTTCCTCGCCAGCCTTGTAGACGCGCGTCGTTTTCGATTAATAAATTAAATAAAAGTGAAGCCTGCTTGCATTTTGGAGGCAGCCAAATTAAGAACTTTTTTCCTCCCAAATGTGAGAGTCTGAAAACTTTATTATTCTATGATTATCAATTCTTTTTCCCTTTATGATTTGATTTACACTCTGAAGGTCAGAATAAATTAACAGACGCTGAATAGTAAAGATTGCAGTAGCAGTTATTCCAAAACAGGAGAGAATTTTTATAATCTCTTCTGATCCATTTTCTCCTTCTCTTTCTTATTCATGTGTGGAGTACAGTGCAAGGGGTGTATGTGTAAAAATATTATAATATTAAATATATCATCTAAATACAAAAGGGTCTGGAAAAAATATAATTCGAACTGCATACACTTTTCCTTTTCCCCAGGTCAAGCTATTTTAGTCTGTTCCCAACTAGGTGGCTGTGCTGAGGTGGGAAGGCAACTGGTTTCAAGCAGTGTATCTACCTTCCTCAACAGCGACATTTCCGTCGATATTCTACTGTTTAGTCATTGACCCATTTGAATCAATGTGTGAGTCTTCCCAACACTTGCTTTGTGAATTAGATACCTGTAATTTAAAGGGATTGCCTGGTTTGTGGCACGCAGTCTACAGAGTCCAAGGTGATTTCTTCCACGCATTGACCGAGTTTTAATGATTCGGCATCTCTTCACACACTAGAAAGTCTAAAACTTTCTAGTCTAAAAGACAGTTAGTTTTTAGCAGAATTGATTCCCTTCTTTTCTTTAAGTCAATTTGAAGGGCGTGCACAAAAGATAGGTGTAAGGGATTCCTCACCTACAGCAGCTCTATGAACTTTTCATACTTTCTCCAGATTTAATTCCTGCAATCATTTCATCTAATCTTATTGCTTCACATCCTTCGGAAAAGTATTTGACTCTTTGGAAAGCTACTAGTATCTCCCCTTTATTTCCAGCTCCAACTTGACAGGTACAGTGTGACTGGGCAACACACAACCTCATTTCTCCTCTCCCAGCCAATTTAATAATTTGATTTTTTGAGTGTGCGAACTTCGACCATTGGATTTTTACAAGACATTTGGAATAACCAGTGATTTCCCCCACTGTGAGCACAGATCAATTAACTCCTGTGAACTGGCGATTTCTTACAGTGTATATATAACGCTTGATATACTTTCGATTTCCCCAAGAATATTGGGGGGGGGTTCTTACTCTCCATTTATTTTATAAATGATTAAACCATCTATCAAAAATTCATAGAAAAAACTCTGATAACTCCTCCAATGCTGCTCGGAAGATCTTTCCTAGAGATCAAATTGGGGTGGGGGAAGAATCTATATTGTTTCTATACCAATATATGTACAAACATGTATGTCCCTCAAATGGTCTCTATCCTCAACTTTTCTTCCTCTGGTCGATTCACCCTGCTCCCATAGGCTTTCTAAATAGATACCTGCAGAACGCGGAGACATATTATTTAGGAAGGGTTTCAATTCCTCTAGTTCTTTGCTCAGTCAAATGTGCAATAGAATAGAAGATGAGGTCGAGAGCTAAGAGAGCCCTGCGCTGGTGAGTGTGTATTAGCAATGTGGAAGAGAGAGATTATCCCCCAAACAGAACCAAGCATGTCTCCTGTTGGGCAGGTTCAAACCAGCACTGAGATGATTCTACACCGTGTGAACAAAATTAACGCAAGGGGTCCCTGACGTTACTTAGATCATTCACAGCAGAGCTCTCTGCGGCACCACGGATACCTTTACCAGGGTTTGGCAAAACTGCCGTTATCCCCTCTTTCCAGTTACTCAAATCCACACTTTGCTTGCTTTCTGCCTGCTCCCGTGGAAATAGCCTTTGTGCCTCTACTGGCTAGGACGGAAGGACACTGACGTTAGCTACACAAAGTAAGCCCTCGAACCAAGAAAAAGTGGATTTTGACTCAAAAAATGCATTTCAGCTAAGTTTAGCCTGGAGAGCATTCCTATTCAGCTGTGAACGGAAAGAAAAATGCTCTCCCTTCAAATCTCTGCTCCCTGACGCTCTCTGTTGCGTCTGTCCCTTGCTGTAGCTTTGCGCTCTTGAATTTTCACTGACTGGAAAAAAAAGTACATTCAGCCGCGGGTCTGAACAACGGGGGGAGGGAAGGGAGATGGGTTTCAAAGGGGAAAACACGAGTCTCGATTACCTTTGTGCCGCTACGTTTGCATCCACAACCCCAACATTTCTGACCCAGGACCTGACGGAATCCATTTCAGAAGCTAGAGATTTATCTTTCAGAATGGGTCCTCTTCCTAAAGTATCTTGAATCCCAAACATTTAAGAAGTTTACTCCAACTGGCAACAGTTTCTTGAGGGGGGGAAAAAGCAGCCGCCTTTGAAATTGACACACACACAAATCCCAAGAAAGTGGAGAAGTTCAGCTTTAAAACCTTCTTCTGTTTTTAAATGCTACGTGATTTGGTTTAAATGCCTTCCAAGAAAAAGTTTTTCCTCTTGCAAAGTGAAGTTCTGCTCTCATTCAGACTCGCCCGGTCCTATCATCCTTCAAACAGCGGAGAGAAGACGGCATCCGGAAACTGATCGCGGTTCACCACGATCACCTGTTTCTCAGAGACACAGGGAAGAGGATTGATTGCTGTCTAATCCAAAAAGAATCGGGATAAATCGTGAAAGAAAGGAAGAAATGGAGCTAAAGAGTCTGATTACACACTGAACTAGGGAAGCCAGGATACTTCCCCAAGCTAGTCACCATCAATGGGTTACTGCAATGGGAGAAAACGCACTAGAAAGAGGGCGGAGCAAATTTCCATATAAGGGAATGCTATTTGCATAGACTCGCCCGATTGGAGGATTGCAGACAATTCTAAAGCTGATATACCCGCACTCCAGCTACCGGCTAACAATTGCCAATAGGAAAGGGGAGGGGGCAGAAATGCAACAGTAATCAGACTTTTCCGAGTGTTGAATAAGTTACTTACCAAAATACCTCGCCTTCAATTTGTTAACCTCAAATAGAACCTACCTAATCTAGAGTATTATTTTATTAATTTTGTTTTAAATCTAGGAGCCTTATAGTAAGTATCCCTGCCATCAGATTACAATTATTTTATAACAACAAGCAATAAGACAAACATCCTTTTTTTTGAAATCCTGAAATGTATCCTTGCCGTTGATTTACGAGCGCAGTTGGGATGATTCTCAGAGAAAATGAAATAGGATCTAATCCAAATAGCAGGATCTGGGGGCATTAAAAGGTGTTCTTTATAGGCATGAGGGGCAAGTGACAGATTGTGTGCGTCAGTGAGGGAGAAAGAGAGCTCCACACATATCCAATCCATACAATGCACCCATCACGTCATACCACACCAGAGCTCTGAAATCTGCCATTAAAACTTTCTATTGCGTGCAAAACTGTAACTGCTAAAACGAGGAAACAGGTATTTTCATCAATGCTCGCCATGAGACAGAGAGAGGTTTCTATTTAAAAAACAAAAGCCATTCTGGCTTGACGTTATTTTCTCCATGGTCCTTTTGTATTCTGATCTGTGCATAGATCTGCCCCTGAAATCTATATAACACCAATGTGAAAACAGATTTCAAGACAATGAATGCAAATCTGTGCTCAGAGACCATCTGCCAGATGAAGGAATCAGATGTTCCATAGTTAAAGGGACAGTGCATGGATTTCCTTGCCTCATTATGTATCTCCTCTCCTCTTCCCCCCCCCCCCCCGCTTTATTTTTAGGGGGAGAAATACACATTTATTTTCCGACTAAGCTCTAGTTTATTACAGTCAAAAGGGGGGAGGAGCATCTCTAGTTGTATTTTAAATACTTGCTTTTCTACTAAACATTAGACGACTATAAAAGAATGTATTATTTACGTCTGAAAATGTATCTTTAATTCAAACAGGACTGAGGGACGGAGAGAGGACTTTAAATTATTCTGTCTACATTCATGACAGACATAGTATTATGAACTATAAATCTTACATGAACTCTGTTCAAAGATATTTACCACACTAACCTTTTCCCCCCCTGAATTGATAAATATGCATTGAGTGATTTGTCACTAGTTTAGCAAAGGAAAGACTGGCATTTTTTTTAAAAAGCAACCATCAATTCTGTGGTTAACAACAAAATATTGTGTCTAAAATTATCCTGGATTGTGTAATAATTGTATCTTTCGATACAATTTGTCGTCTGTGAAAAGCATTATTTGTTTTTGATAAGATCATTTAAACCATCAGAGTAAGAAAACGATTTACAGATGTCAGCGTGTGATCTATCTGTAATAGGAAAATTATATTCCTTTCTGTACATTTCACAGTTGATTCAAGTGTATTTCCTGGGTTAAAAACTATTTTTTGTCCCAAATGCATTGTGTTTGTATGATTGGCAGTGTAACTATAATTTTACTTGCCCCTGAATTTATTCCTACACCTGGGATGGGAAAGTCCCACTTGTTCTAAACCCAGCTGTGTATGAATACTGAGAAAAAGGCTTTCAAATAACTGGAGCTCCCTGCTCCAAGTGACAGAGTCGATTGCTGTCCCTATAATGTGTTAGAAATGAATCAGACCAAGCTCCCTTAAGATGCTTATCCAATAAAGTCTAATAGGTTACAAAATGTTAGTGAAAACTTCACTCTCGGGGGTGGGGAGGGGGTGTCAGAGCGCACTGACACAGGCGTAACGTGCCAGCTTTCAGGACAATAGGGGATCGTGTGCCACAGTCCCGGAGGGAAATCTGGCTTTTAAGAATTCATAGCAGGGTCAGGGGGCACCGACTCAGGTCAGGGGACAGGCACGCTCTTTGCCCCCCAACAGCTGCCACCAAAATTTGGCACTTCAGGAACAAATAAAAGCTCCTTGCTTCCTCCACCCTCCCCCGAGTGGCCCTCCCACTCATCTAAGGGGATGCTCTGGCTAACCCTTTCCCCCATCCTTTCCAATGCCAAGTTAACAGTCTGTCTGCAAGTACAACTGGAGTTTGGGGGGCGGAGAGAGAAGGGACTTTCAAATGCAGGGACCGGAGGAGCCCTGACATCTTTGTCCTCCCTTCCGAGAGGCATTACAGGTTTGCGGTGGCGCTGTGAGACGATCCAAACCGATTGGCACGCATCGCCTCCAAACCAGTTCCATCCTCCCTCGGAGGATAGACAGTCATTTTAGGGTCTCTCTTCCCCTACATTTTTTTACTCAATTGCCCTCATCTCCTCAGCATAGGACGATTAAAAATAAATTTGGGGAAATGTTAAATGTTCAGTTCCGATTCTAGTATCAACTGTTTGGATTTAAACACCGTTTGGGTCAAAGTCAGCCATCTAAAATTCCTCTCGTGTAACTCCAGGCTACCGCCGTTCATTTCAAGTGGCGTGACTCCGGATTCATACCAGTGTAAACAGTACTTACTTTGGATTTGTGCTTTTTAATGCATCAGGTTGCTTAGGCGAGTCAGTCTCATTATACACTAGTTAAAAGGACAACGACATCAAATAACGCGCGTGTCTTTGTGAAAATGAATCATTTAAAAACATGACTTGCTAAAGGATGCCTTGAAACTGGTCTTCCTGCGAAAAATAAAAGCGCAATTAAAACTAAAAGGCTCGGTAAGGACCATTCATGGTTGGCGACGGGTAAATCTAACAGCAAATAATTCGTAGTTTGAAACAGCAGCCCACGGAATAGGAGAGACAATCCGCGGTGTAGTTGCCCATTAAGCAACAAGAAGGATTTGGAGCGAAGCTGCCCCAATTCAACCATCCAAAGCAGACTGCGTGATTGCGGGAGCACCCTGTCCGGTTCTGCTTCGTTACTCGGTGGGTCAAAACCGCCTTTTCAAGTTACACGCAGAGCTTGCCTTTAGCCCGTTCTGTTTCTTGATTAAAAACAGCGAAGAGAACGGTTTTCAATGTAACTAGTTGTGGTTATTTGCTTCTGCACGAAGCGAAATCTCTCCCTAGCCTTCACCCACATTCCCACGTGGTGGTATCAGAACAAGTGAAGACTTGTTGACATGGGCAATGGCATTGTGCTTTTTATTGTAAACTGACAGTATATTACTTCTCAGCGCTGGCTGCAAACAGGTTCTGACTAAACGCTTAAAAGAGGTGATACGTTTAAGATTTCAGCTCCATTACGTTAAATATTCCCCAGTTTACTGGGGGAGGGTTAGATCTCTTTAATAATACTGCCCTCTCCCACATCCCCGAGCCACACCTCAAAAGTGTTGGAAAAATAAATCTGAACGAGGACGAACTTCTTTTACATTGCATCTAAAGCAAATGCACACATAGCAGTAATGAGAGATTTCCCCTCCTAACCAACCAGTAAGGGGGTCCTCCGGGAACTGTAAAGACAGAATCAGATTATTAAATGGTTATAAACTATAGATTTTTCAATCATCAGTGTCACAGAGGAGAAAAGTCGCATATTTTTTTTCCTTATTTCATCATATGGTTCGTCGAAAGAGGAAGTTCCACCTTGCGTCTGTAGAAAAAAATCCCAGCTGTTACGACCTGCTTAAAGAGCCAAGTTTTCACCTAGAATCTAGATGATTGTCATAAAATGTGCGTGTGTACATTCCCACCAATCAGAACTATTCTTTCCTGGTACAAATACACACTTGAAAAACAAATGTAACAGAAGAAAGATTTTAAGGAGTTTAGGGTAGGGTAAACAAATTGTTTACTTTCACGTTGCAGTTTGTGAAGAAACATGGCTAGGAAAAGCTCAGACGGGTTATGCGCTGTTCTGGATTTCTCTAATGAGAACAGTATGGGAAGAAATCTGAAAGTTCTCAGCACAGATCTGGATAAGAAATTTACTCCGGCTGATGTATGCACTATATTCCTGATTTATAACACCCTCAATTTAACTGAAATAAAATGTTACGGGCAAGGGTCATATTTTGAGAATAAGAGGAAATAAAATATTTAAAAATAGTTTAATGAAGTTCACTTTTACTCAACTAAAGCTATGAAAGGAAATAGAGCACTCAGCATTGATTCCCAGTGTAAAGCAAGGACACAGCTAAATTAAGCACTTTCAGTTATACTTGTTATAAACCAATTAATTCACATATCTACCATAAAGTTTATTTTTAAAAAGATGCTCAGTTATGTGACTGTTGGGGCAGGGGGAGGGGGGAAGTCACCAATAAAGTATATAATGATTGACTTTCCCTCATACCATTACAAATCAACCAGAAACTGCTCTATAGCTTTATAATAGCATGGGCTATACCTGGTCTCTTTCATTCTCTCCCCCCACCTCCCTCCTATTACAAAGGCATGATTTACTGTGGAGGAACACACAATGATCATTGCATATAAAACATGCAAGTTTAAAAAATGCCACTGATCACTGCAACTTAGATATTAATAAGCAATGATCAGCAGAATATTTGGAAACTTGCAAATTTATAAGCCAGCATGTAAAAACACTTCTGCTCCATCTCACCCTTCCCTAAAGGGAGAAAATATTGTATCCATCAAGAATTCTTTCCAGTTTCCCATACATTCCAATAAGTAGGTGCTTTTTTGCTAAAACAGAAAAACACATCTGCTAGGTTTTATATTCAACTTTTTTTAAAAAGATATTTTTACTGCCTTTTGCCTAGCATGGTTTTTGGAACACATTAGCAAAATAATATTTTACCATGGGGAGTGTATGTTCCATTTTATTTTATAATGCATATTTGAAGAGTCTTATTGCTGCAGTTTATTTTTCTAGCCACATGGAATGTTGAAGCAACAAGCACATTCAGGAAAAATGCTTTAGGTGGGTGTATATTTGTGTTGGGATCTTCTTATTCTCCAGTTTGCAGAAGGCTATTGAGGTCATTTTTCAATGCATCTTTGTATAAAACCATTAAAAAAAATCCCAAATCAGGAAATGCAAATGTGTTATAGCCCTTTTAATTCACCCACATTGAACACATACACAATCCAGTTTTGGCATTCAGATATAAACATGCACCAACTGGGTTAGTACAGACATACCCAAGGGCAGAATTGTGCTCAGAGTCATTCTACATTAAACACATCCATTTGATAGCATCAATAATAAGCCCCCAAATGCTCCCTATAGCCCCTATCTTGCAAACACTTATAGACATGCTTAAAGTGAGTAGGCCCACTGAAGTTAATAGAACAGCTCACACATGTGTTTAAGTGTTTGCCGTATCAGGGCCTTTATTGACCTTCCCGAAACAAATGATTTCTATTTCTTGACTCTGGATCTGATTCAGCAATGAACTAAAGACAAGCTATCTTAAAGAGCTTGAGCACTATCATTGAAGAGATGAGAAAAATCACTTACTTAAAAGGTAAACACACATTTAAGTTCCTTGCTAAACAGGAACCTTAGTTTTTGTGTTTTTCCAATAAACATACCTTCCTCTAAGAAAAAAACCCAACATTTCTCTCAGTTCCTTAGGTTACTGTGGAACTCCACATACCATAGTCTTCAAACTTCAGTCTAGAAATTCTAGAGGCAAACAGAGCATAAAAAGTTCCGGAGGGTTAGCCATATATATAGCAACAACAACCAAAGTCCTGTGGCACCTTGAAGACTAACGAATTCCTTCAGGCATGCCTAAAGAATTTCTTCTTTCTATGCTTGAAGAAATTCTTTGGGCATAGAAAAAAGAAATTTGTTAGTCTTTAAGGTGCCACAGGACTTTGGTTGTTAGAGCACAAAAAAACACACCTGTGTAAATCAATTAATATTGGGGCTATACATTTCTTATTTCACAGTCCTATAACTCCAAATTTATCATGAAACTCCAAAGTTGCATACAGTGCCTGCACAAAAATGCAAATTTATTTTACTTTTATCACAGCCTGTTTTATTTGTAATTGACCTGGAGACCAGCCTTCACTGAGAACTAGCCACCTGGAAAGAACTTGAGCTCATAAGGTTCAGTCCCATTTCAGGGATGTATGTGTTAGAGTCTTCAAGGCAGAACACAAATATGTATTTATTTTCACTCATGTCACTTGGATGAGTAGACCTGGTTCAAACTTTCCAGTAACTTCAATCCTTAGTTTGAATAAAAAAAACCTCAGTACAAAAAGATTTACAGACAAGTTATGCTGTTTGGTTTAAAGCCCATTAAGTCACTGGAAAGACTCCCATTGATTTCAATGAGATTTGGAGAATTCATGATGAGTTATGGAGGTCTCAACTCTAAACTTAATGATAGTATTCACCTGATCATTTTAAAGTATTTCTGCATTGGCTTCTCTATGGTTCTTTGCATACCTGAACACATCACAAATAAACCTATTCTCACCACAATTTGATAGATGGGGGGAAAAGAAAGAGTCAGAAAGGTCATAGAGCAGACCTGTGGCTAAGCCAGGAAGAGGATTCAGATCTAATATGAGCATTAACCATAGAACCATCTTTCTTCTACTGGACTGTTCTTCTTTCTGTAATGCACAGCTGCTTTGTATCAACCTAAAAACCTTCTTGAGCAACACAAACTCATTAACTAACAAAATCCTCTGCTGATGTACACTTTGCGAAGTCGGTGGAGAAACACCAGTTTCCATTAGCTGAGGACCTAGTCCATTATGTATGTAACTGATTTTTCCAATACCATACAACATCCTAAATATACTAGACATTTATATGTATAACAACAATATTCCGAGTTATATTTGTTAGTGCTAACGAGTTCTGGAAGAGATATTGAACCTCATGCTTCAGGGCCTAAGCCAATTTCTAACTATTAGGGATTAAGATAGATAATGGCCTTTGCCCCAAAGAGCTTACTGGTTTTTTGCTCTGTATTTTAACAGCACCTAGCTGTTAGCACCATGGAGTCCAGGGTCCATGATCAGGCCTCTAGTGCCTACCACAGTGCATATAATAAATAATAGCATTTAGGGATACCTACTGTGTAGGGGGGAGGAGGGCAGATAATCCTATACCTGTCTACTGTGAGGTTTCTTATGCTTCCTCTAACACATATAGTGTTAGCCACTGTCAGAAGCCAAATATTGGACTAGATGAACCACAGGTCTGATACTGTCTGGCAATTCCTATGTCCCAACTCCCATGCAATCAGTAGGAGGCTGAGAGTCCATATATAGTAACAAAAGCTTGTCCAGAAAGGAAAAGATGCTTCCCAGTTCTTCCCTACAGTATGCAAAAGTAATATGAATCAGGAAAGCTTTATAAAACAGTTTTTAGTTTTTATTTATACAGGAAAACTACGTGGCATTCTGATATATGCAGATTGGGGTTTCCAAAGGAGCCAAAGGGAACTAGACATATAGGCCCCAATTCTTGCCCTTAGGATTTTATTTCAATTAAATTGAGAGTATTATAAATCAGGAATATAGTGTATGCCTCAGATATCATCCTGACTTCTTCTCTTTTTAGAAACAACTAGATTTTGGCACAATCACAATAAAAATAATTATGAATGTAATGGGCACTGATGAAGACAGAGGAGGAACAACTGTCTGTCACAGAAAGGGCGGTGGAGAGAAGAATTCTCAGTATTTCAATCTGCAACCGAATCCCGTATGAAGTGATCAGACTGCAGAGTGCAGTGCAGGATGTCATTGTTGAAAGCAGGTACAATAAAATGCAGTGGGCCAAGCATATAACTAGGCTCGCTGACCACCAATGGACTGCAGACGTCATTGAGTGGTACCCATAGGAACCGAAACGACCACTTGGCCAACCTCCAAAGAGATGGGAAGACCGTCATGAAAAGGCATGGCCACCCATGGAGAAGGAAGGCCAGGATTAGAGAAGAATAGAAGACATGTTATTACTAGCACAATCTATACAAGGTGTGAAGGACCAACTGATCAAGGTGATGAATATAACATCTCGATACCTCAAACAGGCCAGGCCTCCACTATGCTAGGTGCTGTACTAACACAGGAAATGATAGCACCTACCCCAAAACATTTATATTCCAGAAAGCAAAACACAGATGGGTGAAACAAGAAAGCAGATGGAAAGACAGGGAAATCAAAGACAGACAAGGTTTACACTCACTGTGTGTACAATCCTTAGCACTCACCCCTCACCCACTACCATCTCTTTATTAACATTCATTTGTATTACAGCAGTGCCTACAGGCTCCATCTGAGATCAAAGCCTTCTTGTGCTACGTGGTACTGTACTCACCTAACAGAGACATTAGTTCCTCTGAATTCCCTGCAGTTTAAATAGATAAAGGGTGGGAAAAGAAAGAGGACCACAGAGGTGCCCAGGTGAAACAGCAGGTCAGTGGCTGAGCTGGGAACAAAACATAGGTCTCCCACATCCTAGCCACTAGATCACTGTTCAGCTTCTAAAGGTCAATCCCTGATTATTCTTTTTTTTAAAAAACTTGTCCCCATTTATTTTCATCTCCACCTGGTGCATGTCACTCTATAACTTCCTAAGATACAGGTGGGGGGTCATCAAACATCGTGTATTGCAGGGGTGCACAACCTTTTTTGGCCAATGGCCAAATTGCATTTTCTAAGGCCACTTGAGGGCCACAAATGCAACGTGCAGGGTGGGGAGGGTCACGTCACGTGATCCCCCTGCTCGCTCCGCTCCCAGAGGGCCGCACAGAACATGCTCGCGGGCTGCATGTGGCCCAGGGGCCACAGGTTGTACACTTCTGGTGTATTGGGACCTGTTGCACCAGCTCAATTGACCATAGTGGATGATATCGTACCAGGCATCATATAGTGAAGTTTCCAGATCTGGATCAAACATGCGAATCCACAAATTTCTGGGGCAGGCCCAGGATAAGGTTAGGGCATGCGCCCCTTCATGTGTCAATGGGAGTAGGGAGTAAGAAAGCACTGGAGAAGCTAAGACAGCTGCAGGCCTAGAATCTCACATAAGCTCCCTCATACTAAACCCACCACTACATCACACTCCCCCACGTCCATTGGTGAGAGCTGAGGCCTAGGCTGGCAAGACAAAGCTGAAAGAGTGCCATGACCTGCAGAGTTGCAGCTTCATGGTTGTCAGTCCTAGACACTCCTGATCCAATGAGAGGTTGTCATGGCATGTGTGCTTCTTAGTGCCCCTTGGTGGGGAAAGTCTAAGGGCGTGAATGAGGAGGGTGTCTCCATGACCCTATAGAATCAATACATGGCCCCGGGGTCAGGGCAGCACAGCCTAGTGGCCACAGAGTCAATATACAGCCCTGGGATCAGGGCAGCACAGCCTAGTGGCCTGAGTCAACAGTAGGTGGGCATCCACTACAGGGCATGGTGCCCCGGTGTGGGGGGCTTAGGCCCTCCCACTCCACTGAGCCCCCACGCAGAGCTCTACTGGTGCCAGAGGTATGGCACCAAGTCAGCAGGGATCCACACCGAAACATGCCGGCTGCTCCTACGCACCACCCTGGCTCTACCTCCCGGACCCCCAGGCTACTTCCTAACCAACCACAGAAGGTGTCCTCTTGTGGAGCTCTGGTCCATGCCTTTTCACCTTCTGTGATGGGTGTTTGCTTCCCTGAAGGTTTCCAGGATCAACTGGCTGTGGTCAGAACACAGGTGTCAGCCTAGGGGTGGTCATCACAAAGTAGCTGCTCCTCAGGGCTTTCTCCGGGTTCACTCTCACCCACTGAGTGGGGCTGATGCAGCTTCTGGCCAGGAGCTTCCAGGACACATCCTCTGTCTTTGCTGGTCAGCACTGAATGAACTGAGCAGCCCCCTTTTATACTGGGGCAACAGGCAGAGCATGCCCAGCAGGGTTCAAGGGATGGGGCTTACACCACACACAGAATTTGCTGGGTTTCTGTAGCGTGGGGTAAACTCACCCCGTCACAGAGGTCAAGAGAGTTTAGCTAAAGGTCAGCCAGGTCCCAGTCCTGCTCCCACTGAAGTCAATGGTAACACCGTGCCATTGATGCCCATGGAAGGGGGAAATCGAGTCTTCAGGGTTCTGCTCCCAGCCTACTTTTACTCCTAGTGTGTCCAGGCAAATACATTTCTGGCATCACTAGCTAGCAGCACAACACTTCCTTTGATTTGAGGGCTTCATAAAATGACATACGTAGTCTGCAGTGCTGAGTGGCTTTGCACAAAGGGAGTTGGGCAAGGCACGGAATCACCACTAGACAGTGCTGTTTGGAAAGTCTAGCTCCAAGGCAGCTCAGCACTCATGGCCTGCAGAGGGGAGGCACACTTTAGAGGATAGCTTATGGCAGCTTATTTGCCCCCTTCTAGAATATGAATAATGTTAATAGTGACAGCATCTACAGGCAAAAAAAGGCCTTTGCAGGCATCTAACAGATTCAGGCTTTGCTTTTGCTCTTGGCCAATTGCAAAATCCAGCCAAGCTGTTCCTACTGATTGCCAGGATCACTGTTCATTAAGTAATTACATGGCCCTACCGGTTTCCAGTGAGAACCTGAGGAAAAAAACCCCCAAACTATTCTATTTTCATTCAATAAATCACATGAAGACTGGAGAGGAGGGTATCTGTATTTCAAGTACAGCTGCCACTGGGTTTTAACATACAATTCTAAAAGTAACCAGATGAGAAAATCCTAGCTCCCATCCACCAAAGCACAAGTCCCACAAAGCAGCAGACTCACAAAGCCTCAGTTGGGGAGCCACACATTGGCATTACCTCACTACCTACATTATTATTGTTGTTACGGTAGCTTTAGAGACCCCATGTGAGAACAGGTCCCCATTGTGTTCAATTGTTATTTAATAATATTTGGATTCTGCTGCAAATCAAAATGAACATATTTAACCAATATATGGAATGGAGAGATGTCTTGCTCCCCACCAACAGCATGTTACTGTAAATAGGCCACATGTTTGCACCTACCCTGTTCATATCTTGCAAGACCAGAAGTGGTATTGTGATCATCCAATCTAACCTCCTGTATAGCACAGGCCATAGAACTTGCCCAAAATAATTCCTAGAGTAGATCTTTTAGAAGAATATCCAATCTTGATTTTAAAATTGTCAGTGATCAAGAAGCCACCCTAACCCTTGGTAAATTGTTCCCCTGATTGATTACTCTCACCATTAAAAAATGTACGCCATATTTCCAGACTGAAATTGCCTAGCTTTACCTTCTAGCCATTGAATTGTGCTATCTCTCTCTCTGCTAATGGAGAAGCCCAGTATAAAGTATTTGTTCCCAATGTAGTTTCTTACAGCCTATAAGTCACCATTACCTTTCTCTTTGTTAAGCTAAATAGATTGAGCTCCTTAAGTCTGTCTCTAGAAGGCAGGTTTTCTAATCTTAAGTGATTCTTGTGGCTCTTCTCTCTCCCCCACCCCTCCAATTTACCAACATCTTTCTTGAAATGTGGCACCAGCATTAGATATAATATTCCAGCTGCAGTCACACCATTGCCAAAGAGAGAGGTAAAATAACTTCTCTATTCCCAGTCAAAATTTCTCTCTTTATGCATCTCATGATCACCGTAGCTCTTTTAGCCACTATGTCATACTGTAAACTATCACCATTTGGTGAGTTCACATCTCAAACAGCAGCTATTCTTTGGAAGGATGTATGATATAGCAGACACCTTGTCGGCACATGTCTGTATTTGAGGCTTCGGAATGTAGTCTAATGAAGAGGCAGCAATGTCTAGTGCAGGGGTTCTCAACCTCCTTTCTTCCATGACACGGTTGGCAGCAAGGCCAGCCATGGTGACACATGAGTCCCTTGTCACTGATGCTTTTGGCAGCACAAAAATAGGAGCCCCTGCCTCCAAAAGAAAAATTACCACCAGGAGTTTCAGCAGTGCTTTCCCCCCCCCCCCCCCCATCGGAAGACTCCTGCTGCCAAGGCTTCTTGCTACTGCAGGGACTTTCTGCAGCAGCATTGACCATCACCTCCAACTCATCACACACCCTCCCTTTTAAGATGGAGCCAGGGGAGCTGGGGCCATCCAATTGTACCCCCACCCCTGTCCCTACAGAAAAAAGTCTGTGTTCTGGTGGGCTTTGACAGCTTGATACTGGACCTGGAATGCATAGGGCTGGAGGGACAGGTATCAGTGCATCAAGCAATGGTTAGTGTCTTTTCTTCAGTAGTGTTCAGCCATTTTAATGGGGCATAGTCGGAGATGAGCTTGAATGGGTTGCCCAGGAGGTAGTAGTGGAGTGAATCCATAGCTCATTTCACTTCCTGACCCCTGCCACTCCCTGCTGCAGCCTCCCTGCCACTCTCCCTCCCCACTACCACATCTCCTGACTCCCAGCTCCCATTGCTGCCACTTGTCCCAATCCCAGGCCACATCCATTGACCGCCGCAGCCAGGGTTATGGGACTGCTCCCAGCCTGAGCACCACCACCAACTCGCCACACCCTGCTCCTGAGCTGGCTGGTCTCTGCAGACTGGCCAGTCCAGGAGCATAGCGAGGTGAACCAATGACAGTGCTGCTTGGGCTGGGAGCACTCCAGAGGCTGCAAGTGTCTCCAGAGCACCACCACCTTGGGAGTGCTCCAAGCCCAAGCACCACCACCGCCTTGCTTTGCCCTCCTCAGCCCAGAAGCAGGGTAAGGGGAGAGGGGGAGGGAGCTGGCAGTCACGGCACTAGGGATGGGAGCAGTGCAGCCACCATTTTTTGACCTCACACCTCCCGGCTTTTCATGACACAGTTTTGTGTCGCGATACAGCGGTAGAAAAATGCTGATCTACTGAACAGAACATGAGAGTGGGAGCCAGCACTCCTGAGTTCTAATCTTGTTGCTGGTTTCATAATACTTTCATCATGTGCACTCTATACATAAACATATGTACATTTATAATATGTTTGATTTGCCACTAGAGATCAACCATTAAAATATTGAGAAATGTTATTGTATATGGTTTTCAGTATTTTAAAAATTGAAAATTCCATTTCTGCATTCATTTTAATTATTTTTATCATGAGGAAAATAGTTTAAAGGTCTTAAAATTTAACAATAGCACTGGTTTACATCTGGTCTTGTAAAACAGGAAGATAGAAGTGAAGTAAATGATAGTTTGTTGTGTTTCTGTGTCTGCACAGATTTTTATTTTCCCTTCAATTCCTTAAGCCAAACCTATGCTTATAAGTTGCTGATAGAATAATGTTAGCCAGTGATGTGATTTTTTTTTCTGACAGAGCTGAGACAGCAAAAGTGCTGGTGTAAATACACTTATACCAGCAAAAGGGTCCTTTTGCATAGGATATCTTATTTCATTCAGGGAACTGGGATAAGCTACATTGAGAAAAGCACTTTTTAGTAGGAAGGTTTACTGGTGTAGCTCGACAGGATAGCTATACTGCCAAACCATTTAAGTGTAGACAAGGCCTTGGGTATTGTTATCCATGTATGTACAGCAGATAGAGCGCTAGGGTCTTCAAACTGTTATGGAACTTTCGCCTTTGCTCCAATGAGCACTACGAACTTAGGTTTCCACTCCCTGACTTCCATCAAGGCATCGCCCAAAGGGACATAGCCTCCTTGCAAGCTGAGCACCACTCTGATTAGTCTCTAGCAAAAGTCCTTAAGATGGTCTGACTGGTCAGCCTTATCATTAATAAGTGGCTATGAACCTCAGTCAAGGATCAGAGCCCCATTGTGTTTGGAGTTGGGCAAACAAATAAAGAAATCTGTCCGTGATCCAAAAGTTCACAAGCCACTTGTCACACTGGAGGCGAAAGGTGGACAAAAGAGATTAATGGGGTGGGGCATGGCTTGGAAAAGCCATTTTTACAAGCTAATGAAAAAAGCAATAGTTCTATAGAAGAGCAGAAGTGACTGCTCATCACTTGACCAGCCAATTACACGAGAATGATTTGGAAGTGTCATTCATCTTAAGGCCAGAAGGGACCACTATGGTTATCTAGTCTGTACTCTAGCATAATATAGGCCACAGAACCTTACTCAGTGGTTCCTTCATGAAGCTCATCATTTCTGGCTGGGCTAGAGCATATCCTGTAGGCAAATTTAAAGATTTCAAATGACTTCATGGTAGAGGTCAGGTTTAAGGAGGAATATTAATGGTAATTTTATCAATGTTGATGGTTAGCTTTATCTCAGACATGCAGGTGGCATGGAAGAAAGGGCATGGGTGCTTGCTTGGGATTGAATCTGCCATCAATGGCACAGCAAAGGCAGGGGACAGGGTTGTTGGCTCAGAAAGCTAGAAGATCTGATAGACACGGCAGAACTAATGGTGAACAGCCTTAAAAGTAAAGACAAAGAGCTTGTGTTTGATGTGATCAAGGTGGGGATAGCCATGGAGAGATGTGGTTGGAGCAAGAAACCAGGAAGATGATCCTGGCAGCAGTAGTGTGGGGTAGATATAAGTGGGATCACTCAAGTTAGCAGCAAGGCCACTAAAGGCGATCACAGCAGTTGAGATGAGATTAGGGCCTGATTAAGAGCCTCAACAGACTGTACAGTAAGAAAAAGGCCAAATCTTTGAAACATCATTTAAATAGAAGCAACAAGAGTGGGACCAGCCTGGGCATGTGGGTTAAAGGAGAGAGCCAAATCAAAGATGATCCCAATCATATTATGGGATCCATGCTGGTGAACCCCTGTGCTTGCACAGAACCCCAATGACCTCCGCATTTCTGTAGGCCTTGCTCTATTTAATAATGAACACCACCACTTTGCAACATTATAGCATCTTCCAGGAGATAGGAAATCCATTGTGCCAGAGGTTGTATACACAGTCTAAGAGACAGTCCCTGCTATGAAAAGCTCACAATCTAAATAGAATGACACAAAGAGTTGGAGAAGAGACTATAACAACCCTATTTTACCTATTGGGATTGACATCTGTCGAGATCAGGGGACTTGCCCAAAGTCACATAGGGAATCTAAGGCAGAGCCAGGAACTGAACCCACATGTCCAGATTCCCAGTCCTGTGCCTTAACCACAAGTCACCTATATTGAATTACAAGACCCTTGTGAAGCTGTTTAATTACAAATATATCCCCTCTTCTTTTACATAAGTACTGTCCTTATTTCTGTTTAATAAGTAATACAATGTGATTTAACACCATTGGCTAGTTGTGCTATAAACTATTACATTTTTGATGTTTTTTTCCCATGCTCCCCTTCACCCTCCAGCACCCCAAGATGAGTTTGCTAGTACAGTTCAATCTGAAATTTACATCTGGTATAACTACCACCAAGAAATTGAATCCACCATTTGCCTGTGCAATGGCACCACCTTGTGGCCATTATATTTACAGTGCCACATAAATATAATAAATGACTACTTTAATCATAAATCTGGTTGCTTACTATTTAGTGGTTTCATCTAGAGGGAATAGCTTTGCAGAGATTTAATCCCCAAGAAAACTAAATAGCTTCTTATTTGCCTGGTGTATATTGGCAAGGATGTTGATGGAGTTTGAAAGACTTGTTATTATTTAGAGTTCATGTTGCTAACATGAAGTTGAGACTTGTGCTCAACTTCAGAGAGTTTGCTCAAAGGACAAGGATAGTCACATAAAAGCCATGACCGAATTTTGATCTCTCCCACTCACCCATCTCTTAAAAAGTGGACTTCATTATCCTGGCAAGGAAGGTTGCTTGTATATTCTGTGAGCTGTATCATGTTTCCACAGGCTCTCCCCCCTACAGGGTTTTATTTGCTGAACTGGTGGACATCAAGAAAATGTAAGTTGATGCCTGAAATGATAAAGTCATCCAAAACCTTTTATACTCATCAAGTAATGGAGACACCTTGTGGGAGGAAGGTTTGTTTGCTTACCCTTTGGGTTCCTAGTGTGGGACTAAAGGAGCACAAGAGTGTTTTGCCTTAAACATTACTTTGTCTGGCATCACTGACAAGATAGACACAGTGCTTGATTTACCCCTGGCTATTGCACTGCTGTGTGAACCCTTTGTTGTCTGTTACTATAAGTAGGAGAAACACTATATAAGGAAATAGAGAAGAAGTGGTTAAGGCACTAGACTGGGACTCAGGAAATCTGGATTCCATTCCCATTCTGCTAGAGACTCCCTGCAAGACCTTGGGCAAATCATGTGATCTCTCTGCGCCTCCATTCCTCATCTACAAAACAAAGGTGATAACCCTTCCCTTGTCTCTCTCTCCCGTTTAGATTGTAAACTCTCAGGGCAGACACCGTCTCCTATTACGTCACTGCAGAAAGCACAACGGGGACCGATTTTAGCCAAGTATTCCTAGGCGCTAGTGTAATATAAATAAGTGGTAGCATTACTTAATCTTTAATGGATGAGAACAACTGTTTACAGCTTCACAGAACTCAGTTACAGGGAAGGTCTCTGTGTGTGACCTTCCAGGGCCAGATTACAACAGGAGCTGTAGGGGCTGAAACCCCAGGCCTTGACCTAAAGGAGGACCCTGAGCTCCAGCCCTTAAAGCCCCTGCCTGATCTATCCTATTCCCTCCCCTTCCACCCCCCCCCACTGCCCTGCTCAGTACAGTCAGGATTTTGGGAAGTGCTGGGAGGGTCCCTGCCCCATTGGCCTGGGGGGGGAGAGGGGGCTCAGGGGCCAGAGGCCGGGACCCACACCTCTGGGCTGGCTGGTTCATCCCCAAGGGCGGGATGAGCCATCAGGTGTTCCCTCTACTCCGGGGACAGAACTGGCTGGCATGCACGGTGTACTGTGGCCTCCACCCCAGCCTTCCAGGGCCTGTGGCCCTGAAGGGGGCTGCACCGCACACCAGCCAGCCCCATCCCTAGCCAGGGACAGACCAGCCAAGCTGGGATGGGAGGCTTGCAAACAGGGGACTGCAAACAGGGGAGTTTGAAAGGGAAGGAGAAGAAGAAGCCTTGAGAAGGAGGCGAAGGAGATCCCATTGCTGAAGAAGCAAGGGAGAGAGCGAACCTTGGGGTGAGTGAATTGCTGACTGTGTGCTTGTGTCCTTTTTCCTACAGGTGATTGCTGTTGTTTGTCAATTACTGTGTGATTTGGGATTGTGATTGTGTGATTGTCTGGGGGCTGTTTGCACTATTGTTCCCTGCTCAGCTTCAAATCAGCCTTGTGATCACCCTTCCCCTGTGTGCTTAACAAGGGGCAAGGGCTGACCTAGGCAGAGAAGGCCTGAAAAGCCAGTGGTTGAGCGACCAGGGGACTGCAAACAGGGGAGTTTGAGAGGGAGTTTGTGGTTTGAGAGTCCACTATGGCGAAGAAGAGCCACACTGCTTCTGCCAGCACTGCTTCCGTCTCCTTCACCAGCGCCTGTAGCCAGACAGACATTCTGACCATGGATATCTCTACCCAGATCCTGGTGTGGACTTGCAAGGACTGTTGCCTGCATTTCCCACTCACAGACAATCAGGCTGGGGAGATCATTCAGCGTGACAGGTGCCTTCTGGTGGAATCTCTCAGGAAGCTGGTGGGAGAGTTACAGGAGGAGGTGGCTAGGCTCAGGAGCATCCATGCCCTGGAGAAGTTCCTAGATAGCATCCACAAGGAGACATGCAAGGATGAGGAAACTATCCAGGTGCAGAAGACTGCTGCCACACCATTGGAGAAGGATGAGATGGCTCTGGCACAGGGAGGACACTGGCAGCTGGTTACTTCTGGCAGCAGAGAGTGCTCCACCCCTGCTCCCATGCCACCCTCCGTTGTGGTGAAGAACCGTTATGCAGCACTAGAGATGAGCGATGAAGTGAAAGAGGAGAAGCCATGCAACCCCGAGACTGGGAGGATCACAACTGTCACACCCAGGAGGAAACGTCGGGTTGTGGTGGTTGGGGACTCTCTTCTGAGGGGGACGGAGGCACCCATCTGTCGCCCTGACAAGGCCTCTCGGGAGGTATGCTGCCTGCCAGGGGCCCGTATCTGAGACATTACAGAGGGATTGTCGAGAATCATCCGCCCCTCTGACTACTACCCCATGCTACTCATCCATGTGGGAACCAATGATACTGCGAGAAGTGACTCTCGGTAGATCAGAAGTGACTACAGGGCTCTGGGAGCACGAGTGAAGGAGTGCAGTGCACAGGTGGTGTTCTCCTCAATCGTTCTGGTCAAGAGTAGGGGCCAGAGCAGAGACAGATGCATCCTGGAGGTGAATGCCTGGCTGCAAAGATGGTGTTACCAGGAGGGCTTTAGCTTCCTCGAACATGGGGTGCTGTTTTAGGAAGGAGGACTGCTAGGCAGAGATGGACTCCACCTGTTGAGGAAGGGGAAGAGCGTATTTGGAAGCAGACTGGCTAACCTAGTGAGGAGGGCTTTAAACTAGGTTTGAAGGGGGAAGGTGACCAAAGCCCACAGGTAAGTCAAACTGAGGGAGACTGGGGGAAGGGATGGAACTTGGGGAGTGCCGGGACTGTAACAGGGATAAAAGAGAGGGTTGTCGGAACTGGGAGGGGAAATCAAATCATTGTCTTATGTGTCCTAATGAAGCTCTAATATCTGAGGTGAATGGGGAAGGAGGATACTGGGAGAAATTGCAAGGAGGAGTTGCAACAGGAGAGATAATCAACAGAGCAAAGTAATCAGCCCGGTGTTTTAAGTGTTTGTACACAAATGCGAGGAGCCTGGGAAACAAGCAGGAAGAATTGGTAGTACTGGCACAGACAAGGAACTACGATGTAATCAGAATAACAGAAACATAGTGGGATAACTTGCATGACTGGAGCACTGCCATGGATGGGTATAAATTGTCCAGGAAGGACAGGCAAGGAAGAAGAGGTGGAGGAGTAGCACTTTATGTAAAAGAGGTGTATGACTGCTCGGAGCTCCACTATGAAAGTGGAAACAAGCTGGTTGAAAGTCTGTGGGTAAAGTTTAGAGGAGAACGCAAAAAGGGGGATGTTGTGGTGGGTGTCTGCTACAGACCACCAGACTAGAAGGAGGAGGTGGATGAGGCGTTCTATGGACAACTAGCAGATGTTCCAGATCGCAGGCCCTGGTTCTCATGGGTGACTTCAATTATCCTGACATCTGCTGGGAGGGCAATACAGCCATGCACAGGCAATCCAGGAATTTTTTCGACAGTGTTGAGGAGACCTTCCTGGTACAAATGCTGGAGGAACCAACTAGGGGCCTTGCAGCTCTAGAACTGCTGCTCACAAACAGAGAAGAACTGATAAGGGAAGTAGAAGTAAATGGCAACCTGGGCAGCAGCGACCATGAGATGGTAGAGTTCAGGATCCTGATCAATAGAAGGAAGGAAAGAAGCAGAACACACACCCTGGACTTCAGAAAACCAGATTTTGGCTCCCTTAGGGAACTGATGGGCAGGATCCCTTGGGAGGCTGATCTGAAGGGGAAAGGCATCCAGGAGAGCTGGCTGTGTTTTAAAGAAACCCTGTTAAAGGCACAGGAAGATACCATTCCAATGTGCAGAAAGAACAGCAAATGTGGAAGGCGCCCAGCGTGGCTTAGCAGAGAACTCTGCAATGAGGTGAAACATAAAAGGGAAGCTTACAAGAAGTGGAAGCTTGGACAGGTGACAAGGGAGGCATATAAAGATATTGCTCGGGACTACAGGGATAAAATTAGAAAGTCCAAAGTCCAATTGGAGTTGCAGCTAGCAAGGGAAGTGAAGGATAACAGAAAGGAGTGCTACAAGTATGTCAGTAACAAGAAGAGGATCAGGGATGGTGTGGATCCCTTACTAAATGAGGCAGGTATCCTCGTGGTGGATGATGTGGAAAAGGCTAAAGTACTCAATGCTTTTTTTACTTCAGTCTTCACAGGGAGGGCCAGCTCCCAGTCTACTACGCTGGGTAACGCAGAATGGAGAAAAGAAGAGCGGACCTTGGTGATGGAAGGTCAGGTTAGGGAGTACTTAAAGAAGTTGAATGTGCACAAGTCTATGGGGCCGGATGAACTGCATCCGAGAGTGCTGAGGGAGTTGGCCGAAGTGATTACAGAGCCACTGGCCATTATCTTTGAAAACTTGTGGCGAACTGGGGAGGTCCCGGAGGATTGGAAAAAGGCAAATATAGTATCTATCTTCAAGAAAGGGAAAAAGGAGGATCCGGGGAACTCCAGACCAGTCAGCCTCACCTCAATCCCTGGAAAAATCATGGAGCAGGTCCTCAAAGAATCCATCCTGAAACACGGAGGAAAATAGAGTGCTCAGGAACAGTCAACATGGATTCACCAGGGACAAATCATGCCTGACCAACCTGATTGCCTTCTATGATGAGATGACTGGATTTGTGGATGCGGGAAGAGCCGTTAATGTGGTATACCTTGACTTTAGCAAGGCTTTTGATATGGTTTCCCACAGCATTCTCATCAGCAAGTTAAGGAAGTATGGGTTGGATGAGTAGACTGTAAAGTGGATAGAAAACTGGCTAGATCACTGGGCTCAGCGGGTAGGAATCAATGGCTCGATGTCTAGTTGGCAACCATTAACGAGTGGAGTGTCCCAGGGGTCGGTTCTGGGGCCGGTTCTGTTCAACATCTTCATTAATGATCTCGACGATGGGATAGGCTGCATGCTTAGTAAGTTCGCGGATGACACCAAGCTGTGGGGAATGGTAGACAGGCTGGAGGGCAGAGACAGGATCCAGGGAGACTTAGACAAATTGGAACAATGGGCCAAAAGAAACCTCAGGAGGTTCAACAAAGACAAGTGCAAAGTCCTGCACTTAGGACGGAAAAATCCCATGCACTGCTACAGGCTGGGGACTGATCGCTCGGTAGCAGCACTGTAGAAAAGGACCTGGGGATTATGGTGGATGGGAAGCTAAATATGAGCCAACAGTGTGCTCTTGTTGCCAAAAAGGCCAATGGCATATTGGGCTGCATCAGTAGGAGTGTTGCCAGCAGATCAAGGGATGTGATAATTCCCCTCTATTCAGCACTGGTGAGGCCACATCTGGAGTACTGTGTCCAGTTTTGGGCTCCCCACTACAGAAAGGATGTGGACAAATTAGAAAGAGTCCAGCGGAGGGCAACAAAAATGATTAGGGGGCTGGGGCACATGACTTACAAGGAGAGACTGAAGGAAGTAGGCTTATTTAGTCTGCAGAAGAGAAGACAGAGGGGATTTGATAGCAGCCTTCAACTACTTGAAGGGGTGCTCAAAAGAGGAGGGAGCTAGGCTGTTCTCACTAGTAACAGAGGACAGAACAAGGAGCAATGGTTTCAAGTTACACCTGGGGAGGTCGAGGTTGGATATTAGGAACAACTTTCTCACTAGGAGGGTGGTAAATGGGTTATCTAGGGAGATGATGGAATCTCCGTCTTTGGAGATATTTAAGGTTCGGTTAGACAAAACCCTGGCTGGGATGATTTAGTGGGAGCAGTCCTGCTTTTAGCAGGACGTTGGACCTCGTGAGGTCCCTTCCAGCCCTATGATTCTATGACTGCAGAGAGCAGCCTCTGGCCCCAGGGCCCCCCGAGCACTGGCCCACCCCCTGGCTGTGGTGAGGCAGGGACCCAGGACCCAGGCTGGGAGGGGGGCCACAATGGTGTGGCAGCCTGGGGCCCCTTAATCCACCCCTATGCCCTACACAGGGTTATTTCCCCTGATCCCCTTTTACTTGTTACCTGTACTGTAACAATGAATCTGCACCAAACTGAAAGTACTACAAAGTGCAGCAGGCTTTGCAATTCATGCAGAATTGTTAATCAGCAACTACTCACTAGCTAGCAGCATCTTAAGCTGCATCCTGACTTTAATAGCCAGTCACAGTCATAGCCAAATGCTGATATTCTCAAGCAATATTTATGTCTCTAAAGTCAACCTAGTTTTGCTGGTTTTAGAACACAGCCTTTGGTGCTAAGGTTATTGTCACAGGGGATGTTTTAAGGTTAAGACTACTTGCATCAAGTAGTTTCTACATGGTACCTGGCTGTCTCAGTAGTAGGAATAATGTGTCATTGCATCATATGCTGTACGGTAGTTTCCAAAGGTAAAAGGCATGGGTTACATAAATAGGATGAATGGATTGCTCCTATGCAGGCACTTAAAAAAAAAAAGTTATCAGGGGCTAGAGGAGAGAGAATCATGACACCTGGGATTTATTCCTGGCTTTCCTACTGAATTGCTGAGTGACCTGGGGCCTGTCAATCATTCTGTGCCTCAATTTTCCCCATCTATGAAATGGAGCTAATGCATCTCTAATGTGATTTAACATCCCCTGATGAAAGTTGTAATATAGGTGCAAAATAGAAGCAATATTAAATCAGACGATTTCTTGTATTTGGTGATGTTGGGGAAGGCTGAGTGACAATTGGTATGCTCAGCATTACTCCAAGTATACAAGGTTTCAGAGAACAGATGTGAGGAAAAAACTGTCTGTTTACTATAAGATATCCTGCATGATATAAACCTGGGTTGTCTGCAACTACTGATGCAGAACTGTGTTCAAGTAACATTACTGCTAATGATAAACCTTCCAAGAAGTGGACATGCCTAACTATCACATCCTCATTCAGTGTGCACCGCAAAGTAGTTACAAGTACACTATTTGCACAGCCACTAGCTGTGAAATTGGTGCCAGGTAAGCTATTTTGCCACTTTTACACCTGTTTTCTTAATCATCTGACACTAGCACTACTGAATTTGGCCCCCAGTCTGCTAATGATCTGGGAATGAGAAGAAATTAATTTCTCAGTGCTTTCCCTGTTGCTGCCAGAACAATCTTACCACAAATATTGGTAAAGCCATTACCTTATTCTTCTTCAAGTCCCTCTTCAGAATCATCTGTGATGACTACAGACCCCCCCCCCCCCCCGTTTGATAACAATTAAGTAGATGATGAGTAATATTATCCATTCTGCTCATCTACATGAAGGGCATGTCTACATGGGGAAATACACCAGGATAGCTATTCCGATATATACCCCCTTCTACCTCCCCCAGGTGCAAAACTTATTCCAGAATAAGAGTGTCTTTTTCTGAAATAGATTAAGCTAAATCACTGGGGGGGGGAGGGGGGAGATTCTTATTCCATGATAAGAGTCTACATAAGGAGCTAATCCAGAATAGTTTATTCTGGTCAATTTTCACATGCAGACAACTCCCAAGACTGAATTACCATAGGATTTGAGCACCCAACTCCCTTTGGCTCCTTTGAAAATATCAATCTATTATACTGCCCTTCCCCAATATGCACCCATGTGTTTGTCTCATTCACCTGTTGCATCTTGTTAATTAACATAGAATGTAACACTTTAATTTCTCCCAATTTTTATGCAGCACTTAGCACAACAGGGTCCTGATCCCTGGTAGGCTCTACTGTAATACAAATAACATTAATATTTCCCCTTTGGAAAAATATTCACCTTTAAAATATATTGATCAAATCTATTTTATGAATGATGTAAATGACTGCCAGAAACAGAAAGCCTATGGGATATTATTTTAGCTAATTCAACGCCAGTAGTATTACTGTGTGCTGAGCTCTCTTGCTCGTTGTTCTCATTTCTAAAGAATAATATTTCTATAAATCAGAACCTAGACCAGAATCTACCACTGGATTTACGTGCCCATAAGGACAAAGGGATGTGTTAAGAATGATACAAAAACTGAAATACCCAAATGTAATGGTGTAGGCACTTATAGAATGAGCCTTAAAAACTGAAGGTATTGCTCACCCATAAATTTAAAGGGAGTAAAAATACGAGACTCAGGCCTGATTAGGTATCAGAACAGTGATCATGGTGACATTAGAATCTTTGTAGGAAGGTGATGTGTTCCATCACTCAAATGAACATAGTTGAACCCTGAAGTCAACAGGACAGTGACTTCCTATTGTACATTTTAGGTAATCCCAAGACTGGTGCTCTCTGAGTTAAGACGGTAAACATTAGGTTATTATTCTCATTAAGGAAACTAATGGTCTATTAAAAATGAAGCCCTGCTTTCCTGAATAGTTTCACCTAAAATCAGTACACATTTCTCTAAGATGTCAGACCATTCAGCCTCAGCACTTCAGTGAGGCAGATATTACTCTCCCTATTTTGTCAATAGACAAAACTAAGGCACAGAGATTAAGCGGCTTGCCCATGGTCACACAAAGTCCCTGGCAGAGCTGTGATTAGAACCCAGGATCAGTATTTCTAATGTCTTTACATTCCCTTGAAGCAATTCCAAAGGCTATGGCAAGTTCAAAGCACATCTTATTGGTACAGCACGGACAGCCACTTCACCATGACCTTTGCTGGTTGCTAATAAGCCAAATCATTTTATTTTTACCAGTAGGATACCAAGCAATCAATGCCTTAAGCATGTCAGTAACCATCTTTCTCTGCATCCATCCTTATGAGTCAAAGCCAGTAACGTAACCTTGCTCACCAGCCATGGTTCCAAGTGACTTGGGCTATGGACTCATTTCAGGGGCCCCATCTGTGGAACTCACTTTCCCCAGGGACATCTGATGAGCTCTCTCTTCATCTGTCTTCCATGTCTTTTTAGTGAGGGCAATGTACCTTTAGCTATTTCAGCCTCCTGCACTTTCTGTTATCTCTTGGCCTATTCTGCTTCTGAACATAAATGGTTTTCCCCTCTCAAACAATGGACTCAAATTTACTTCACTTTTGCTTCAACCCTACACAGCAATAGCCCACATACTGTATATGGAGACAGACACCTAGGAAACCAATGCCCAATTCAGTGACAAACCATAGAAACAGAAGATTTACATACAATGGAATTACTTCAAGGTCTAAGAAGAGCAATACACGTCTTCATAAGGTACAGCTGAGGACACATTTACAGCAGGTCTCGTGAATCACATCCCAACAGAGATCTAGCTTCCAGCTAGCAGCGGTTCCCAACCTTTCCCTTTATGTGGACCACTACATCATCATGGAAAGCTTTTGTGGACCACCACATAAGCAAGCCATTTTTAAATTTTTTAACATAGCCTATGGCTGATGGGAGTCAAACTTGTATATCAAGGGGTATTAAAAATGCAGCTATTTATTATTTTCACTCACAAACATATTGCACTCATCACAGTACATTTACCTGCAGTAATTATCTTCCCCACATCCCCACAGACCACCTGCAGTATCCTCTCAGACCACAGGTGGGGAATCATTGAGCTAGAGGATTTATTTCTTTAGCTCAAGCAATAAAGGCTACCATTCTTCTAGTGGCCAAGATACTGCTTTCAAATGCCACTGTCAGCCACAGCAGAGTCACCTACACACAAACTTTCCTTTGCATCACTCGAGTCAGTAAAGAGACATGCATGTGATTCAGAGCCATGAGAGCATAATTAGCCTCCAGCCCTTTGTTTCCATTGATTGGTACTGTACAGCCCAGGCATCCCCATTGAGTCAGGTCAGATTACCTGACAGAAGCGGATGTATCACACCAATGCCCCTGGCATTCCCAGCAGTGAATCTGAAGAAACATGTCCTTTGCTCAGCAGCAGGACTAGCTGGCACAGGCATGGAAATACCTCTGTATGCTGCCTCCCCGTTCAAAGGGCCACAGCTTTTCCACGCCCTTAGTAAATACCTGACACTTGAGCTAATCTCTAAATATGCTCAACCAAAAATTACAGCTCAACCAAACCAGCTCAACCAAAAATTACAGACCTGCTGCAGGAGTCAACAGGTGATATGCAGGAGATCAAGCCAAATAATGATAGTGATCTCTTCTAACCTTAAAATCTATGATTATTTGTACTATGATAATATGCAGAAGTCACACTCAGGGACCGGGACCCCATTGTGCTAGGGGCTGTACCAACAGAGAACAAAAAAAAATCCCTGCCCAAAAGATCTAAATTCCAAAGGGGTAGCCATGTTAGTCTATTGTAGAAAGACAACAGAGTCCTGTGGCACTTTTAAAGACTAACAGATTTATTTATCGCATGAGCTTTCATGGGAGAAAATCCCACTTCGTAGTCTGGATCTGTGCAAGTTGTTTCATGTAGTGGATGGATTTCCACTTCAAACAGCTGAATTCAGTGCCCTCCATGTAGTCAAATTCCAAAGGGGTAGCCGTATTAGTCTATTTTTTCCAACCACCTCTTGCATCCAGTCTGATACTGTATTGAAAGCTCTCTGCAGCCTGGCTGGTCTTGTTACATGACCATATTACTAAGTGACCAGGCATCTAGTTCCTTTAACAAAAGATGGGGCCAGTCACACCTGTGCCAGTTACCTGCTCCCAGCCTGAGGGGGTGGGACTGAGGAGGATCAGGTGACAGCTTAATGGCCACTGGACCATTATAAAAGAGCTGAGTGAGCTCAGTCAGGAGGGGAATCACAGTGATTAGCAGGGCATGGCTCTGTGGAAATCCCTGAATCAAGGTCTTCAGGGAAGCCAGCCTGGGGATTCAATGCTCTAGTCCAGTGGTTTTCAAACTACAAGGCATGACCCAGTACTGGGTCACAGCACCCCCAGCCACCACCACAAAAGACTGGAATGCATCACGCAAAGATATAATTATTGGGTCACAGGCATAAATCAGTGTTTTCAATTGGGTCCTGTGGGGGAAAAAAGTTTGAAGACCACTGTTCTAGTCTATGCCAACTGGAACACAGAGGAAAAAACCCAGAAGGGGGTGGAGAACAGTACTCCAGAGGAACCAACCTGGGGGTGGAGTGATGGTGCGATTGCTCTATCCCACAGCCAGAAAGACTCTCAAAGGGGCTGGGCATAGGGTTAAGAAAGTGTGTTGAAGAAAAGCCCCAAAGGGCATTGGAAACTCTTTTGTTTGTTGGGACTTCTCAGTTAGACTTTTGCTACCCCAGAAGGGGTTAATTTGTTTGTCATTTAGCTGGAGAGCTAAGCTTCATCTCCAGTGCAAAGGGAGATTCACATTGGGCAGGGAAACTGAGGCAGGAAGTTCCAGCTGTATGATGTTCAGGCAACAAGGGCCATTACAGGATGAACGTGCCCAAAAACAGTCCCTGTTTCTACCATTCCTAGGTGCTAGCATAATATAAACAACATGAGGAAGGAAGCCTTCAGTTGAGATGAATATCCTATATTAGGATTTCTTGCTTTGGATCTCAATTCCTCCTAATTAACTGCTATAAAAGGGGGAGGGGGATTGTGTGCAGCTGCTTACTGATTCAAGCCCTTAAGTTCTAAAATAAAAGGGAGACATAGATCAGCATTCACAAAATTTCTGAATAATGCAGTAGCCTCTGGAATACTTGTCTAGATAAATAAGTTGCTTCAAATATCTTAATACACATCAGTGAAACATATGGGGAAACTTCCTTCTTTGAATTATGCTTGTGATTCAGACATGATTAGCTCATGGTCATGCAGCAACATGTACAGCTAAGGACAGTTCAACCCAAGTAGTTATTATCCTGCATTTCCTTTCAAGAACATACAGCACATGCAGGGTTTATTGCCCTTCCCTCTGAAGCACCTGGGGCTGGCCACTCTCAGGCAATGTTTACACTTAAACACTGTAGCTACACTGCAGTAGGCATTCAGGGTAGACACTCACTACACCAACTAGAGCAGAAGATTAAAAAATTAACTCGGGCTATTTAAGGTGCAGAGGGGCATGTAAATATTACTTGCAGTTTCTTGTACTCTTAGAGAATTTACTGCAGTAATGTTAAGAAGTCATTAGAAAAATTTATACCCTGGCTTTGAAATAAACGTACCCTTGAAAAGTTGTATTATAAATGGAAGAATATTGTTCTGAAAGACAACATCCCTGTTCTTTCTGTGTAATGCACTGTTCAGTGTGTGCTACACAGTTCTCCTTTTCAATGGCTCATTCGTATGCACTACTGCAATTATCTGCTAAGGAAACTCAAGATTGTTAGTGCTGGAGGTTCACTGCTCAATCCCCAGTGATGACCTGGGGCAACCATTGTCAAATTTGGATACATGGATCTTTAGTCAAGTGAACTGCCATTTAAAAAATATAATTATACCACCTTGTCTTTATATAATGCTATTCATCAGTAGTCCTCAAAGCACTTTTCAAAGAGTCATTATTGCCATTTCAGAAAAGTGAGGCACGGAGAGCATGACGTGACTTGCCAAAGGTCACCCAGCAGGCCAGTGGCAGAGCCAGGAATAGAAGCCAGGTTCCTTAAGTCCCAGTGCAGTGCTCTCATCACTAGCCCCACTGAAAGCAGTTTAATTTCAGATCCTCAACCAGGAATTGGCAGTGCCCAGCTTTTATGCTAGACACTGTCTTGTCAAGTCCACAGGCCTGGAACATGGGAGTCCTCTGCTTTCAACCATGCAACAGTGGAGCAGCAAAACACACCTGACTAGACCCACTATGAAATCCACTTTGGACATTGCTTTGCAGATCAACATTACCTTTCCCAGAGCTTACATACCAAGATCATCCCTAAAGAACATCCTAACACACACTGGAGAGTCCTGTGAGAGTTTCACTTTTCAGTCCATACATGCTGGGACTGTCAGTCTAATTACACAGTTACCCTTGCACGCAGAGAGGGAAAAGAAGATTCATTGTCCTTACAAAGCACTCAGCTCCTGTTTGCCCCTCCTGGGCTTCAGGCCTGCCACTAGGCAACCACGCAGCAGTGCAGAACTGGATTTCCCGTGCTCTTCCTCCTCCTCACTTTGGGTTAAGAGGCACTAACAATGAGAAGGATCAAGCCCTGAACACAAACACGTTGGTATAGATTCCAGTGGGGGGCTATCTGCCAGATCCTCCCAAGTACACTCCTGTTTAAGCATTAAGAGGTTCAGTAATGCAAGCTACTGCTCGCCCACATGGAAGCAGGACTGAGCCCATAAAACAACCTCTTGCAGGATCTTTGGAATAGTTATCACTGCATGTGCAGTCATAGCAGGAATACTCTGTTTTCATTCTTCTCCTCATCACCAACCCACAAAATTCTGTCAGCGTCTGTGCTTAAGCATGACCTGTCTTTGCTTACCAGGACTCTCGAAAAACTTCCCTGGCGAACATGGGCAATATGATGAACATGAGTCAACAATGTGCTATTGTTGCCAAAAAGGCCAATGGCATATTGGGCTGCATCAGTAGGAGTGTTGCCAGCAGATCGAGGGATGTGATAATTCCCCTCTATTCGGCACTGATGAGGCCACTTCTGGAATACTGTGTCCAGTTTTGGGCTCCCCACTACAGAAAAGATATAAAATTAGAAAGTATCCAGCGGAGGGCAACGAAAATGATTAGGGGGCTGGGACACATGACTTATGGGGAGAGACTGAAGGAACTAGGCTTATTTAGTCTGCAGAAGAGAAGACTGAGGGAGGATTTGATAGCAACCTTCAAATACTTGAAGGAGTGCTCCAAAGAGGAGGGAGCTAGGCTGTTCTCAGTAGTAACAGAGGACAGAACAAGGAGCAATGGTTTCAAGTTACAGCTGGGGAGGTCGAGGTTGGATATTAGGAAAAACTCTCTCACTAGGAGGGTGGTGAAGCATTGGAATGGGTTACCTAGGGAGGTGGTGGAATCTCTGTCTTTGGAGATATTTAAGATTCAGTTAGACAAACCCCTGGCTGGGATGATTTAGTGGGAGTGGTCCTGTTTTTAGCAGAGGGTTGGACTAGATGACCTCATGAGGTCCCTTCCAGCCCTAAGATTCTATGATTCTAAGGTTGCTCTGTTTTTCAGATTAAGCACTACATTATTAAGAGTGTAATTTGGCTACCACAGCTGTCCTGAGTAGGGAAATCCCTGTCCACATTGGTGAAGTAAATTATACTAGAAATCTAGCAACCACCAGACTGAACATAGTCCAAGCAAACAATATTCTGCCTTAGAATGGGCAAAGTTTGAATTAAGTGAAACACATGTATAGGGATCTATCATTTACAAGAGGATTACTCAGTCTATTATAATGAAATTTCATTAGTTTAGCATACTCCTAAAGAGCTCAGCCAATAAACGATTTCAGTCCCAGGGTGAACTGAAAAATCTGAAGAAAAAAATAGGTTCTGTTCAAATCTAAACTGAAATTAATATTTCTGTGCCAAAACTAAAAAAAGGGGGGAAATGGTTTCAGGTCAAAGTAAACATTTAATTCAACCTAAAACGATATTTTGTCCTTTTTCCATTTAGGAGTTCTTTATGAATTTTTTAAAACATAGATGTAGCTAAATTTCAGAATGAAACACTACTTTGAAATAAGGAAATCAAAAAGGTCAAAACAAATTATATATTGACCAAAACTTTAGCAGAATTAGACCCAAATTTCCAAACAGTGTTAATGTCCTGAAAAAATGTATTCACTGAAAATAATTTTCCCAAATGAATTCTTTCCTTGGCTAGAAGGGAGAGGCTGAAAAGGGTACATTGTGACAGCTATTATTGACTTACCTCAGTGTCTCAATTAAACCTATGCTGAGGTTTTCAGCCATTGATACAACTACATAGTGATAGCTTTGTTGATGCCAGTCCCCAGCATAGCTATGTTTTAAACAATGACCTCCATTAACATGGCTGTTAGCTATGCTAAGATTTTTGTACCAAGTCTGCTACACCCCATGCCTAAAACTGGAATCACCTTTTACTATTAATCCTGTTCAGCACCTCACACAACAGCGCCCCAATTACAAAATAAGAGACAATCCTGGCCCAAAGTGAAGAATAGACCATTCAGCTTCCCAGAGCTGAACAAAAACACCTGTATGAAAAAAATATAGCCAGAGACTTGTAAGTTTTCCAGTAGCCCCTTCCTAAAACATATATGAGGAGCTGAGTTAGTTTTTAAAACCATGAAGTATCCCTTCCATGAGTTTTTTTAGAACAATTCATAACAAAATAAAAGAAACAATTCAGCATACCAGAACAAACAGGAAACATGGCTGGCTCTAGCACCAGAGGCATAGTGCAAGAGATTTAGCCTGCACATACCACCATGCTTCTCCAATCTGCCTTTCAGAAATCCTACATAGTTCTGCTCAAGCCATTCCTCCTTGGGTTTGCCCGACTTAGTACTGAAGCGAAGACAGCTGAGGGAAAGTTGCCCTGTCTTCATGAGGTGCTAAGAACACATGAACCACTAGTCCTGCTCCCAATGCTTAAAGCTATAGAGTCTTTACTGGAGGTGTCATGTCTACATTACAAGTGGTACAAGTCGCACAACTCTGATGCTGCAACCAGGACTGGATTCAGGGGCATTTGAGGTGGGGGTGCCAGGCTTTGTGGGGTGCTGGGCTCAGGCTGCAGTTTTTGCTGTTAGCAATGACAGGGAAAACAGAATGTTTATAGTGGGCTTGGTAACAGGGCTGAGGTGGTCATTGCCCAGGGGTCTGGCAATTTAAAAGGGACATAGCATCCACACTCCACCTCCAGCCCGATAACTCACTACTGCTGCATTCCTCCTCTGCTCACCTCCTCCTCCCCGCACGCCGCATCTACCACTGCACATTGTATCTCTCCCTCCAGCTCAGCTACCCCAGTTATCACTCGCTGCCTGGGAACGGGGAGTGTGAAAGAGAGAAGGGGGATTAAGCAGGGTCAGGGCCTGGGGTGGATCAGGGGTGGGGTACAGTGTGGGCGGGGCTGCAGGCGGAAAAGACAGGACGGAACTGTTCTGCCCTGAGGTCCAGAATGGCTGTCGGTGGGCCTGGTTTGAAGTAAAATGTGTGTGCTATTCCATATGTCTGCTATTTCACCCTTCATTAACTTCCTAGGATGTTCAGGACCTTTGTAGAATCTTGTGGAAACTTCCAGATTTTTGGAGAACTACATTTTACTCGATCCTCAAATGGAGGGCAGAGGCTGGTAGCAGGGGGAGGGAGGCATGCCAAAGACACTCCTCCCTGGGGCACCATTGGGTCTAAGGCCACTCTTGCTGCAGCGATACTGCTGTAACATAGCCCAGTGACGTACTGTGAGTCTCCAGCACCCAGGGGCCAATACTTGCATTTTTGCCCACCGATGCCCCTCATCTGGAGCTGGCAGCCCAGCACTTGGGAAACCACCCCCTCCACACCCCAGGGGGGACTTGAGCCATGAGAAAGGTGCCCCCCTTTCCCTTGGTGGAGCACCCTACAGGTCTGTACTGCAGGCAGCTGGAGTTAGCATGAAGGAGGCTGTGAGTGCCTCCCACAGAACTCCAAAGTGCCTGGCCAGCACCCCTCCCCTGCCTGGTCTAATTGCCCCACTCAGGGGCATTCCAGCTGCCATGGAGCACCCTGCAGGTCTGACTGGCTACTCTGCAGGCAGCTGGAGTTCTTCCCACAGAACTCTGCAGGGCCCAAGCAGCGCCCCATCCTCAGGCTAGTGCCTTGGATGCCATGGCACCCTACCAACTCCCCCCATTGATACACTACTGGGGTAGACATTTGCTTCAGTTACCGACAGGATTTTTCCATTGCTGTAGTAAATTCACCCCCTTGAGAGACAGTTGCAAGGTTGAAAGAATTCGTCTGTCCACCAAGGGATGTCTATGACAGGGAGTGGATCGACTTCACTAAGTGTCTCAGGAAGGGATGTGTGAATTTTTCACTCCCCTGAGGGACATAGCTAGGAGTGTAGGCCATGCTAAGCGACCATAGGCAGCAGCCCTATTATCACTTCATAATCTCTACTTTCAATCATTCCTCCCAGATACAAATACATCTCTCTGTGCAGGTCATGTCAGAGCGGCCTGTGGACCCCTGACTCTCTGGTAAGCAGTTCTTCACATGAGTGTGACTGCCCTCCAATAGTAGTAGTAACGGGTGTGTGCAATGTGCTCTGTACTCCCATTCCCTAGTAAAATTGTGGTCATGATACTTCCTTTTCCCCACCCCTCTGGCTGCCTGGCTTTTTCAGACTGTAAACTCTTCTGGGCTGGGAAAATATATTAGTACAGACTTTGCACATTGGAGCCTGTCAGTGCTATTACCATACTACAATATCCAAACAGGTGATTTTCTGGATTTATAAAAATTCTCTTGAAAAGAAGGAAGTTTCAGCCACCTCAGCTCTAAATTTACAAAGATCTGGTAAATCAAATGGTCTTGGTCATGGTATTGTCAAAAACCATGAAGCTTCATCTGTATAATCAATAAGTCACATTCAAACCCTCTTTTCATAGCAGAAGAAACATTAAGCAGCAACCTATATGGCATCTCCCTCTAACTTTCCATAGGTGGCAGCATTAGTGCAGTTTTTAGGTGAAATGGCTACAGGAGAGCAGCATGGGTGCCTGAACAACAGAAACCACCCATTTTTTAAAGAATGTTATAGAAATCAATAGCTTTCTTATGAGCTTTTAAAACCATCATGTACAAACATACAGAACTGTACAAGTCTACAAGATGGGGCAAAAGAGAAGAAACCCACTCTACAAAAAGGCTACAGTTTATTCTTATAGCTTCTCTGCATGGGATAGTGCAGAACTGCTATTCCCCACTAACTCCCCATTTGGATGCTTTTATTCTATACTAAAGGCACCTTTGTCTGGTGTAGTGTAGTTCACTTTGGAAGTGGAATAAATTAAACCACAAAAAGGAATTCAGTGTGGAATAAGTTGTCTACACAGAAAGTTAGTGCAGACTAGTCACTGTGCTTACATTCACATCCTATTTTCCAATGATTTCCCCTCCCTGAAGATAAACCCTTAGCCAGATTCAAAGAGGAACTAGATATTTATACAGGTAACTCTTAATATTGTTGCTAACAATTGGGTATGGGTGTGAGATTAAACCTTATCTTTCTGGGTCTAAGCCAATCTCTAACTATTAAGGGTTAGGATCAGACCTTTGTGGGAGCAGACTACCCCACATCTGTCTATTTGGGGGTTTCTTGCACCTTCCTCAAAAGCATCTGGTACTAACTAGTGACAGAGATAGGACATTCGACTATATGAACCTTGGGTCCGATCCAGTCTGGCAAATACTGTGTGTCTATTACATACTATAAACTTTTAAGTAATTTGTGTACAAACCTATCAAGAAATAATTAACAGCCATCAGCAAGTGTGCCCATGCAAAATACTGGATAATTCTCTCAGGTGCTTAACTTCTCTGCTTGTATCCAGAGCCCATTCAATGACAGTGTATATGTTTCCTTACAAAGCGCTGCCAACGTGCCTCAACCGCTACCCCAGAGGAACTGTTGCCCAGGAGGAGAAGCAAGTTCAGTCTCTGAGGCTCCTTCAGTCCTTGCCCACTGCCAGTAAGGAGACAATTAGCATCAATTGGTATGATAGTTTCTAGTAACATGGACACCTGACTTCTGCGAAGTGGATTAAGACCATATCTGCATTATGGGAACTATACCAGCATAACTATGGCATCAACAGAAGTGATTTTTCCATCAGAGTGGGAACACCATTTCCTCAAGTGATGCTAGTCTTGGTGATAGAAGCTAGTCCATTGGCCTATCTGTGGGGGTTACGTTAGCATTGCCATGTCTCTGAGGGATGTCGATTTTTCACACTCCTGCATGACCTACATTTTTAATGTACCCCAGGCCTGAGACCCACTGAACTCATTATACAGAAGGCCACTGAACAGCCATCAGATGGTAAGAACTCAGCCACATCCAGCCTGGGTTGGATTTGTGTACCAGCAACTTTTTTGAACCCCATATAGACTTGGCCTTCACAATATCCTCGGCAAGAAGTTCTGCAAGAAGTTGTTCCACAGGTGGACTGTGTGTTGTGGGAAGAAATACTTCCTTTGGTTCATCTTAAATCAGATGCCTATTAATTTCATTTGGTGACCCCTAGTTCTTGTGTTATGAAAAACAGCAAATAACTCTTCCTTCCATCACACTAGTCATGATTTTATAGGCCTCTATCACTTCTCCCCCTTAGTTGTCTCTTTTCCAAGGTAAAGTGTTATTCAGTGTTATTAATCTCTCAATGTACTTTTTCTGAGTATTGAATAAAAAGTAACCAAATATCTAAGTATCTATCTGTCCTCTCTCTATTTTGCTGAGTACATACAGTGTGTTAATTTTTCCATAACCACAGCTTCCAACCATTCCTCTATGGTTGAACTATTTTTCTTTTTTCAATGAGAGGCCACCATAACCCTAGCAGATGAGAAATTAATTCTTCATTTCTTCTTGTGTGATCATTTCCACTAGGAAACCCCAGGGCGGTTACCAAAGGATGATTTGGTAATAAGTATCCAGAAATCTCTGATTTTTGGTTATGGATTGCATCCCAATATTCTCTAATGACAGGACATGTTCACCATACATCCATAAAAGCTCTTTCACCACAATTTCTCCAACATTTATCCCCATTCTGTCACTATATATTATATGATTACCCTGTTTTGGAAATTGACTGATATTTGGCTACGTGAGGTCACTGGCTGTTGAGACTTGCCCACGTGCTCAGGGTTTAACTGATCACCATATTTGGGGTCGGGAAGGAATTTTCCCCCAGGGCTGATTGGCTTCGGCTCTGGGGGTTTTTAGCCTTCCTCTGTAGCACAGGGCATGGTTCACCTACCGGTGAATTCTCTGTATCTTAAAGTCCTTATATCATGATTTAAGGAGGTAAATAACTCAGGCATAGGTTGGTGGCCTATTGCTGGAGTGGGTGGGTGAAGCCTTGAAGCCTGCATTTTGCAGGAGATCAGACTAGATGATCGTACTGGTCCCTTCTGACCTTAAAGTCTATGAATCTCTATACATTTTAACCTGACTGGTGTGAGGTACTATTGAAATACAGATTGAGGTTGCTAGCCCTCTTTCCCAAATGAAAACCCATTCTTCTGGTAATTTGTCCGTCCACATCCTTTTCCCAGCATAGGACTGTCTTCTTTGTTACATCTCTGTACAGTGCAATGGGGCCCTGATCTTTGACTCAATGTTTTAGTCTATTCTTGAAAATGTTACTATCATATCTACGTTAGTAAGGGGTGTGATTTTTTTGCCAACCTAATTATGCTGATAAACCCTAGTATAAATGCAATTATATTGATATAAGACACATTATAACGGTATAGCTTAATTCACAGGGTCACACCAGAATAAATTATACTGACATTACTGTGGGGGTTTCCACTATAGTTATGCTGTCATAGTTCAGGCCTTGCCATAAAATGAAAAATAATAATGGACTCTATAATTCATTACCCTTAAACTATCCAATCCCCTACTTAAACTTCTTCTTATACATAAGGTAACTAATCACACACTCCTAGAACACTGGACTATGTGGTAGTTTTGGGAATGGCATGACTCCACCCCATCCCAAATAACTCTGCCCGAGCTGGGATGACCCTGTATGGGGTGACACTGTGATGAAGAGTCCACCACCTCGCCTCTGCTGGCATGACCTCACACAGACATGCTGGCATGAGCAAGCAGTACACTTCGTTCTGGCATCTCCCATCCAATACCAGGAAAAAACACATCTGGTTTTGTCGCAGTACCAGACCAGGGGGCAAACATCACAAAAGCAGGACTCTCCTGTTGAAAATAGAATGAGAGTCCTGCTTACTTATACAAGTGACTTGGAAGTCCTGCTTATCTTTGCACGTCTTATATTTAGGATATTGGTCAGAAAAAAATAAAATTTCCCAGGGAAGCTGCCTATAATCCCTCTGCTACACATCTCTTGTCATACCTGCTCTGCTTTGTCCTTCTGATTTGACTATGCTATTGCTTGTTCTAGTGTTGTTTCATCCAAAGTACTAAGCAAAAATGTGGGAACATACGCTGGATTCCCTTTGTAGATAAGAAGAGAAACCGGATTCTGTCCCACAAGAAATAGAGCTGCAATGGTCTCAATCATTAGCAGCCAAACTCTACAGTGGAAATTAAGTAGAAGTTAGTAGAAGTTAGCTCTTGGCTAACACTGAAACCCTGGTCTACACTGGCTGTGGATGTTGGCAGCCGTCGAAGAGAGATACTCAAGCTACGTAAAATAACCTGCGTATCTCCCTTTGACTTCCTACTCACTGTGGCATTTCTATTGCGCTGAGTTGATGGGAAATGCCTTCCTGTTGACTCAGCGCTACCCTCCTTGAAGGGGTGGTCTTCATGCATCAACTTCCAGATCGATTGAGCCGGTCTTCACTGACTGCTCAATCGAACTAGAAAGATCAAACAGAGAGCAGCAAATTTGCCACTGTCACTGTAGACCTGGCCTGCATCTGGGACCTTCAATTCAAAAGTTAACTCTGGGAACACCAAGGATAAATAATCTGAGTTGCACAGAAGAACTGAGAATGCACTTCCAACTCTGACCACTCAGCAACGCACCCCTATAAACAAAGGGAAAAGAACCCAAGAGAATTGACTAGAACTGAGAAATGCTTTTTATTCCCATGAAAAAATATCAGTGAAAACAAAGAGACAAGGTGGATGAGGTATAACTTTTTACTGGACCAACTTCTTTCTGTTGGTGAGAGACAGAGGCTCTGCTAGCCAGAAAAGAGATTTGTGGCACAGTCTCCAATCTCTTGCCCAGCCCTCCCCCCTTCCAGCACTGTCCCGTGGGGGGAGTGGGGCCCAGGGCCAACTGGCCTGGGGCGGCCCTGCCCCCCCCCATGCTGGAGGGGAGGCAGGCCACTCCACCCCCCCATGGACCCAGCCAGGGCCATCCCTGGGGGGGGCGAACGGAGTGATTGCCCTGGGCCCCGTGGGTACGTGGGCCCCACACTGTCCCACTCCCAGCGGGCAGCCTCGGCCGCCGGAGCCGGCTCCCCGGGCCGGCAACCTCGGCCTCCCAGCCCGGGGCCAGCACCCTGGGAGGCGTAGCGGGCCAGTCGGCCCGCCATGCTCTCCTCCCGCATGGGGGAGCGGGGGCCCCACTTTGGCCAATTGGCCCTGGGCCCCGCTCCCCCCACGGGACAGCCCTGGAGCCAGCCCGGGCAGGGAGGCTGAGGCCACTGGCAGGAAGCTGGCTGCAGCCCCAGCCCTGGAAACGGAGGCCGCTGGTGGGGGGAGCTGGCTGCAGCCAGGACCCCAGGCTGCTGCGGCTGGTACCCCAGCCGGGGACCCGAGTCTACCACCGGGAGCCGGTTCCGGCTGAGGGCACCCTGCCGGTGAGGGCTGTCCCTGGCCACATGGGGCAGGCCGCAGCAGGCCAGCCCAGAGGTGGGCCACGGCCACCTGCCCTGCCCCTGGGCCTGCCTGCCCCATCCCAGGATCAGGGAGGGCTAGCCCAGAGGCCGGGCTTAGAGCTCCTGGCCCGCGACAGCAAGGAGCATGGAAGAGTGTGGCTGTGGGGGGGCCGCAGTGCAGGCCCCGCACTGCCCTGCTGGGAGCGGGACAGTGTGGGGCCCGTGTAACCGTGGGGCCTGGGGCGATCGCCCTGTTCTCCCCCCAAGGACGGCCCTGCCCCTTCTCCTGGCCATGTACACTCTACCCGCTTCCCTTAGCTCTTCACACTTCCCCACCCCAGCCCTGGCCAAACACACACACTTTCCCTTGCCCCACCTTCCCCCAGCCCTAGCACCCAGCTCTTTCCCCAGCCCATGCAACCAGCCATGCGCACATTCCCCTATCTCCCCCTGGCCCTGCACACCACAGGCCCCTTTCCTCCCGGCCCCATGCACCCTGGGGCCTGGCTCCAAGCCCTTTTCTTTTCCCCTTCACCCCCGCATACCCCATCCTGGAGCCCCTTCCCTTGCCTTCCTCACCAGCTCCCAAACTCCTACCCCACATCCAGCACAGCGTGTATCCTTGCTGGAACGGGGGAACCTCCAGACTCCAAGCTCCAGCTGTTTACATTTCCCACCCTGCTCCGCCCTGGGCTACGTACCTGGGAGCTCAGTAGGGCAGGAGATTTAAAATGGCCCTGCTGGCCCCATCTCCCAGGCACAGCTCAGGACACTCAGCTGCACATTTGGCAGTGATGCCACTGGTGAGAGAGACATGCTTTTGAGCTACATGGAGCTCTTCTTGATCAGACCTGAAGAAGAGCTCTGTGTAGTTCGGAAAAGTTTCTCACCAACAGAAGTTGGTCCAATAAAAAATATTACCTCACCCACCTCGCTATTCTAATATTCTAGGAACAACACAGCTACAACACTACAAACAAAATAAAAACAAAATTTGTTTTCCTCCAAATGTTTACTGAAAAGTTTTCAGGATTTTTTCAAAAAAACCAAAACTCCCTAAACTTTATTATTTTCAGCTTTCAGCTACCAAAAGCTCTCCGCTGAAGGTTTTTTCCCTGCAAAACTGATAAAATTGAATCAGACACCTTCCATGGATATTTCCATTTTCATGAAGAAGAAAAAAAAATATTGTAAAAAAAATAAGTTGTGAACACAAATTTCAATCTGGTTAGGTCTGATTCTCCACTTTTCCCAGTTCTAACCATTAGGACACACTCCTCTTACAAAATCCAAAATAAAATCCAGGAGACCTGATTCACTGTCTCCTATCTCCATTGTTTCAGCCACTAAACTAAGCTGCTCTCCTACTCTCAAAGTCTGGAATAGAACCCAGGAGTCCTGACCTCCAGCCCTATCTTGCTCCAGCCATTAGACAGAAGAGCTCCCTCTCACTCAAAACTGACCTGAAAGGATTTTATGTTCCTATTTTAACACACTTTCCCAATCCAGATTTACCCTGACTCCACCAAAACTGTGAGAATTGTTTGAAGCATAACCCAATAATAATAAACATAGATGGTCTGTGTCACATTGATTTGTTCAGTGCCCTGTGAGGTAGGGAAAATTCAAGATATGATAAAGATGGATTGATTTGTATTTTCTTAAAACAAGTTTAAAAATCAATGAGTCATTAATGAATTGTTCCTTATACTCTGCAGACTGAGTTTATTTTAATAGTCATATTGTGAATGACTTGTAACACTACTGCTAATAAAATGTGCTGTAAATTCCCTCCCTCCCACTGATGTACTGTACCCACAAGACAAATCAGGCAGTCTCTCTTTGTTACAGTTATAGTACTGGTGCTATTGACTCAAGTACTCATGTGTACGAAAATAGCCAGGTGACTGTCCATTCTGTTTTGAGCCAGCCAGCTTCATGTCCTGCTGTTGGCACGGTAATGGAAAATCTATTCCTTCCCCATGAAGAAGATAAAATAAAACCAAGGCCCTGACTACTTGTATTCATTTAAAGATGTTGTGGCTTCTTTTCTCTTTGCCAAAGGAGCCTACGTTACCTGTTCCAGAAGAGTAGCCAGGTTAGTCTAGTTCAGCAAAATAAGAAGGAGTCCTGTGGCATTTTTAAAGACTAACACATTTATTTATCGCATAAGCTTTTACCCACAAAAGCTCATGTGATAAATAAATGTGTTCATTTTTAAAAGCGCTAGATCACCTGATCTAAGCAAAGCTGGTTTAGAGTGTTAGTTCAAGTGCTCTGGTTAAATTCCACTTTGGATAATTAAACTCTCTCCCTAGATTTTCCCTACAGATTTTTCTGCACAAGGTCCTTTACTTTAAGTCAGATCCAGCAAATCCTCTAAATACATAACTCCATCTGAATTCTGTGAACTCTGCATTATTTAGTAGCTCTGGCATTATGAAAGTTTCAAGAGGTACCCCAGTGTACTAGGTGTGGTATATGTATATACTAGACAAAGTCCCTGCTCTGAATAGTTTATAAGGGAAGCTGATAAGAAAGACAAAGGTGAAAAAAGTAGTAGCATTATTCTCATTTTTCAAATGGGGAAGAGATATTAGATAGCTTGCCCAAGGTCACACAATGAGTCTGTGGAAGAGTTGGGAATTGAACCCAGATCTCCCAAGTCTCTGTTCAGTGCCTTTAATTAACAAAAAAAATCTTTGTTTTTATGAGGAAGGTGTAGACTGTAGAGTTGTTGTGAACTGTTAAACAGCTGCCAACTTCCAGCCCAGAAACAGTTACATTTCAGCGGTGAATGAATCAATTCCTGTGTGTGCATGGAGCACATAAAGAACGGATGTGCCTTCCATTTAAAAAGCAACACATACATGTTATTAATTATAGATAATTAGAAAATAAAACTTCCTTCCAGACCAGTTAATATTGTTATATACCCTTAACTGCAAGAATTGATTTCTGATGCGCTGCACATGCAAAATGGTTATTTTAGTTTTGTTGGAATGTATCAGCTCAAAGTAAAGAATAACAGCACTCAACTGAACATATAGTTTAAACACTTTCAGGAATCCTGGCAACATCATATACCATGAATGCAAAGCGCTTATGGTTTATTATTGTTTTCACCAGAAATCCAGAATAGGCTGGAGCTTGACTGCAAATCGTCCCATGGCTAAAACCACTTTCCAACATGCAGAGAAAGTAGCCCTGTATAAACATTAGGCTCAATTAAGCAAATTTAGGGCTATCAGACTGGCCTCTACTCATGCAATGCCCCAGTTCACTGTGAAACCTTTTTCCAGCTCGCTCTCTCCCCTGCCTAAATATATAGATATGCCACACCAGCCTGGGAAAGGGTTGGTGAACTGGTATGTTTGGGAAAACAATTAAGGGGACAGTGGCCGGAGCTTTCTTGTTAAACAATATGGCCATCAGGGTCACTAGAAAGGACATATCCTGACTCCCAAGTGGTCTCATCTTTTTTCACCACAAAACTGTTCGGAATGCACTGCCAGCAAACACAAAACCAAGCATCACTGGCCTCACATGACTCAGGAAGATCCTTGCAGCTGCAGGTTTGGCAGCATGAGCTGAACTGGCCCTGAGTAAGTCAGTCCTGTTGATCTCCTGCTTTGACAGTTGTTCTAAATGCTGGCACGAAATGAAAGAGCAAAGTATCAAGCAGCAACTAGCAGTGGCAACTTGTTTCGAGCTGCTACAGAAAATGTGTCCGAACTTTAACTTCAGAGTATTGCACTGTTGTTATGACAGCTCTGATTTCTAACTGCAGTTTCAAAGTCCAATTGTCCTGTACTTCTTATTGTGCCATAAAAAGACAATATAGATTGCAGGTCAAGAAAATGACTGTCTACATGTTACATTCCGTATAACGTGAAGGGGGAAAGGAACATTTAGCATAAACATGGCTGAGAAATTAATAAAGAGGAAAATGACAGCTGGTAAATCAAGGTGTTTAGAAGTAAAATCCTCTCTCTGAGCAAGCAAGCAAGCAGGGAGACTGGGATGTAGGAAGGACAGAAAGGTACTAGGGGACCAGAAACTTCTGTGATCTGTTCCCGGCTCTGCTACTAACTCATGAGGTGGCCTTGAGTAGGTCATATAGGACCATACTTTCAGAAGTGCTCAGCACCTTTAACTGGGGCCAGATTTTCAAAAGAGCTCAGCTCCCTTCTAGGCACCTACATAAGAGATAGAATTTTCCAAAGCACTCAACAATATCCAGTAGCTCAGCTGACTTCTGTGGCAGCTGCTGAGAGCTCAGTGCCTCTGAAAACCAGGCTCATCTTCAGACTTCTGAACCTCAGTTTCTCTATGATCTACTAGACTGGGCACCGGACTAGGCCTCAGGACACATCAGTTGTATTCCTGGCTCTATTATTCATCTGCTGGAAAACCTTGGGCAAGTGATTTCCCTGCTCCATGCCTCACTTTCCCCTGCTGTAAACTGGGAATAATGATACCATTCTCCTTTGTAAAATGCTTTGTCATTTGTGGACAGAAAGCACTATAGAAGAACTAAGTACTCTAACATGATTGTGGAAAAGTTCTATGAGATTTGAAAGGAAATGACAATACTTTATTTGCCTTTTATTTTGGATCATATTTTCACATTATGGATGCTATTTTCTTTCTTTGACTGTGATTAGATTATAAATAGATTTGTTTCCAGTGACAACACAGTCAATAACGATGTCCTTGAATAAACTCACTCAACTTAACTAGTGTATTTATTGTATTGATTGTACGAACTTCCATAACATGCATAATTCCCCAGTTCTGTTTTTCTCTAATTACTTCTAAACCAGCAGAAGAATCATTGTGTTCTCCTTTTCAATGATGTTTTTCTTATAAAATATTAATACATATTTTTTAAAAAGAGACAACCACCAAAATGTACAATATTTCTAAGTTCTTCTCTAAGTTTACGGTGCTAGACACCAAAGCTGTTCAGTGCTGGATTTGATGACACCAACAGAGGGCAAACTGGGACACCATACAGAGCAGAAGCTTAAAATCAGATCAGAGAGGTGGGTACGGTTTGCCTTTCACTGACCTGAAAAACATAACCAAAGAAGCAACTAAACCTCAGAAATTCTACTTCATCCAATAGGTTGGCTTAGTGATATGAAAAAAACAGTGGCTGAACTGGGGTGAGGGGTGGTGGTGATGGTATACCTCCTAAAAATGGCTATGTCTACACTACAAAAAGTTAGGTCGACTTTGTTAAGTCGACTTAACGAAGTGGTTTCCTTGGATGTGGACTTAGTCCACTTTGTTAAGTCGACCTAACTGCCCTTAGGTCGACTTAATAAAGTGGACTTAAGCATCCACACTGTACTTAGGTCAACCTAAAGGAGGGTTAGGTCGACCTAAGGAGGGTTAGTTCATCTTATTAAGTCAACATAAGCTTTCGTTAGTTCGACTTAAGGATTTTCTTAAGTCGCCTTAATGAAAGCCTGGTGTGGACAGAGACTAAGTAGGTCGACTTAAGCCTCCTTAAGTCGACCTAACTTGCAAGTGTAGACATAGCCAATGATTATTTGGCAGAGTAAACTATGATATCCTTTTCAGCTTCTCCCCACACTTCCCAGAAAAGTATGGTCATTCCAACTCTCTTCACATTAAACACTTTTCCTCTTTTCTTCAACCAGGAACAGTGAGAATTTGTGGTATTGGATTATCATGTACACACACCCCAGTCTGAGCATTGAAAAAATCCTGACCCGTTGAAGTCCTGATCCAAACCCCACTGAAATTAAATGTGTCTTTCCATTGACTTCAGTAGATCAGGCCCTGAAATCACAGATTCAAATCCTAATAGGGCTGAATAAACCATTCTTCCTTCCAGAGGGACTAAGCTAAGTTCCATGCAGTTATGTTCTGGGACCTTTCAGATGAGAATCTAAGGCCTGAGATCTTACCTCCTGTGTCTGAGGTACTTTTCACCTTCATATATAAATACCATATGAATATGAAAGATTCCTGGTTCTTATCAGAAGACCCCATGTCTTTGACCAAGACTTTTCTTTTTCACACAGTGTAATACTACCAAGGAGTTCTGTGGCACTTTTAAAGACTAAACATTTTTTTTATCCCATGACCTTTTGTGGGCACAATCCCACTTCGTCAGATGAATGAAATGGACAATTACACAGTACAATGTGATAGACTCATAGGTTATGTCTACACTGGCAAGTTAGTTTGAATTAAGGAGGCTTAATTCGAACTAACTAAAGCCATGGCTACACTAGACTTTAGTCAGTTTGAATTTAGGGCTTCCTTAATTTGAACTAATAAGTTCAAATAGGGCATTCGAACTAAAGGGTTAATTCAAACTAACTAGTTCAAATTAACCAATGTGGCCATGTTAATTTGAACTAATTTCTTAGTTCGAACTAACCGGCCATTGAAATGAATGGGGATCGCTAATTCAAACTAAGTTTTCCTAATTCGAATGAACTAAAATTAGTTTGAATTAGTTAGTTCGAACTAACTAATTCAAACTACTTCTAGCAAGTGCAGATATAGCCATAGACTCTAAGGTCAGAAGGAACCAATATGATCATCTAGTCTGATCTCTTGCAAAATGCAGGTCACCAAACCTCACCCACCCACTCCTGTAATAAGCCTCTAACCTATGACTGAATTATTAAAGTCCTCAAATCATGATTTAAAGACTTTAAAGTACAGAGAATCCACTAGCAAGTGAGCTGTGACCCATGCTACAGAGGAACGCAAAAAAAACCCGGAGCCCTTGGCCCCTTGCCAATCTGCCTTGGGGGAAAATTCCTTCCTGATCTCAAATATGGCGATCAATGAGCATGTGGGCAAGTCTCACTAGCCAGACACCCAAGAAAGAATTCTCTGTAATAACTCAGAACCCACCCCCTTCTAACATCCCTTCCCAGGTCACTGGCATATCCACCACCAGTTCAAAAATTGGTCAATTGCCAAACTAGGCTGTCCCATCATATCACAACTGAGATCTGCCTTCACGAGGGATGTCTGCATCCAGGACTTGATGCAATTGCCACTGAAATCAATGGCAGGCTTTCTACTGACATCAATGGGACGTCTCTTAATCAGGTTTCTAGTGCTGTGGGATCCATCAGGGCAAATAGCACACCATCAGTATAGATTGTTATTATTTGTTTGCAGTATTCAGTACCTAAAATGTAAATACATACTACCACAGGGGGCCCTATGGATCAAAGGGGGTCTTTTTCTGGTCTCATATGACTCTGATCAGTGCTTGTGCCAAGGGCATAGAAATCAGGATCATACTTTTTGGAATACTATTAGAAGGCAGTAACTACCAGCCAGAGCAATAACAGGTTTACACTATACCTAATGTATTCTTTTCAGAATAAATTTGAAGCAGGTGCAGAATTAAAATAGTAAAGCAGGATGACTATATCTGATCCCTCAGAAACAGGAAATTCTAATACTTTCCTTTTCTGATCTATGCCAAACTGTCCCAGTCCTAGATTCAGCACAAAGGGTTTACATGGGGGAAGAGAACTACATTTCATTTTGGGCATTTTAAGTGAGTTGATACACAAATATCACTGAGGACTTGTCTACAGTATAGACTTTTGTCAACCAAAGTTAGCTTTTTGTGTCAAACAGTGATGGTGTACACACTCACCCTTTCTCTGGCCCAACTCCCCTGATTTTGTGACAAAATAAAACCACCTCAAAATAAAACCACCGAGAGGTGTAGAGCTTATAGCAACAAAGCGTTAGCATAGACTCCATGCTTGGTTCTGTTTCAGTAAATGGTCTCCAGGAAGTGGCCCACAATGCCCAGCCTGACTACTCTGCCAATCAGTTTGAACTCTGTTGCCCTGTATCCATCAGCTCCTCCCACTTTAAAGTCTTGGGAATTTTTGAAATTCCTCTTCCTAATTGATTGGTGTGGAGTGCTCACATCTCATCTTCCCAGGTGACCATTGCAGCTCCACATCCAAATGCTGTCCTTCTGGGAGCACACCAGAGCTTCTGAATCTGATCAGCATTTGCAGAGAGGAGGCTGTGCAGCCCCAGCTCTGCTCCAGCCAAAGGAACTTGAAACATATGGTCAAATTTCTTATTTAATGGCAAAAAGAGCTATGAACAGGACACATTGCAATGCCACGCAAAAGTCAAGGAGTTGCAAGTAGGGATCTCAAGAGGCTAGAGAGTCAAACAGTCACTCTGGTGAAGAGCTGAAGACCTGCTGCTTCTATAAGGAGCCGGAAACCATCACTGGTGGTGACCTCACCTCCACCACCAAGAGACTTGTGGATACCTCCATGGGCCTGGAGGCAACAGATACTGGACTCAGTCCCAATGTAAAAGTGTGGATGAGGTCGAGTTGAAGGAAAATGTGGAGGAACCCTGTCATTTGGTGACATGGAGAAGGAGGACCTCTTCTTGACCCCAGAGAGTTCAAGTCAGTCCCAGCCCTCCAGCACTTGCATGCAGAATGCAGAAGAGGGGCACTTGGATAAGTGATTATTTTTTAGCTGATGCTGCTTGGGTACATGAGGTTACATGCTTTGTTACATTCCACAGCTGGTTGGAGGGATAGAAATGCATAAAGAATAGCTATGTTTGCATATGCTTCCCATTTCCCAGACCAGCTAGGCAGTGCAGCATAAAAGTTTGTTAATGCACACTAAGATTTCACAGGAACCCTCCAGAGAGATCTCTAGGAAACTTTCCTGGAGGCACTTGCCAATCCTCTGCTGGAGATTCCTGAGCACAGCTGCTTCATTTCTTCCCTCTTTGTAGGAAAATTTCTTATGCCAATCAGCAATCATTCTTGGAGGAACCAAAGTGGTACACAGGCAAGCAGCATAGAGACCTGGTTTGAAGCTTCTCACATGGAAGAGATGCACTCTAGCATCCCTGTTTACTCTCAGGAGTGAGATATTGATTTCTATGACTTTTGCCTATGAAAAATGGTGGCACAATTTGCAATTTTGTCCCTATCTACCTGCATCAATACCCCCAAATAACCACTCAGAACCTTTTCCCCAACTTAAATGCCCCCTCACCTGGGCACAACTCACCACTCCCTGGTTGATCGTCATGCTCTGCACTTGCTAGGGGACAGTGAGAAAGAGGTAAATTTAACAGAATGAATCAATGCTGTTATTGCACTCACAATCATGCTTCTGTTTGTTGTTTATTATGCTTCTACAGATGTGCCCTTGAAGGGAAATCCCTACATCCCTGCCGAGTGCCTGTGGCTGATAAGAGAAGCAAAGACAAAATGTTCAAAATACTTCTCCAGTTCTCTGAGGCAAGGAAAAAAAAAGAAAAAGAAAAGAAAAATGAACATGAACTATGTCTGAAAAATCAAAAAATTGATAGGCAGGTGTGGAGGGAAAACCAGGGGCAAGTGATAACAGGTCATGAGTGCATAATAAAAGTTATGGAGGAGCAAATAGAGCTGCTAAAGTTACTAATAATGCTGCAGACTGAAGTCAGGTATGCTTGCCCTTCGCCCCCCACCCTTGCAGCCAACACAGAGCTGCTTTACATGCCCTCCCCAAACTCCAACCACACATTGCAGCCAAAATCCCAGTTTGTCTCATTACCCCATTCTCTCCACCCCATCAGACAGCTTCAAGAATAGCTGGACTTACCCCCAGCTGTCATAACTCACACTGCTCATCACTGCTTTCTCCCCGCCAGTCCAGTTTTGTGAGTGTGTGTGTGTGTGGGGGGGCCCTGTTGGCCGGGACCCAGGACTTAAGCCACTAAAGTCCCTTTGATAACCCAGCCCTGCACACCAATATATGGTGCAGGCTGGATAGCAGTCATAGCCTTATTTGGGCTCATTTTCAAAATAGTTCCTCAAGGCCTCCCTGATTTGAATGGGCTTCCTATTGTCCCTCTCTAATAGCCCTGACATCTAGTTGTTCATAGTCAGCAACAAGGCGATCTGTCTCTGTGCTCCCCCCCACCCCCCACCCCCCACCCCAAGGGAAACTTTTCACCCTTAGCTTCACAAATATTATGGAGCACAAAGCTGGCAGCTGTAAATAAGCATGGGAATATTTTCCCCATTTAGGTTTAGCCTGTTATAAAGGTATTGCCAGTGAGTTTTTAATCCGCCAAACACACATTCAATGGTCATTTAGCACCTGCTGAACCTATTATTGAATTGCTCTTTGCTGTTATCCACGTTGCCCATAGAAGGTTACATGAGCCATAGCAGGAAGTGGTAGGCCGGGTCTCCCAAGATCACTATGGACATTTCAATATCCCCCATTGGAGTCTTTTGGCCTGGAAAGGAAGTCCTTGCTTACAGCATTCTGTACAGGCCAGTGTTCCTGAAGATGTGTGCATCATGCATCTTCCCTGACCAATCTGTGCTGTTGTTAGTGAAATACCCACAGTGATTCACAAGCATCTGCAGTGTCATAAAGTACCTCATTTTTGTTGATGTACTCCATCGCAAGATGGTCCAGGGCCAAAATTGAGATATGTGTGCAGGGCTGGATCAACACAGGGGCTTTAGGGGCTATAGGCCTGGGCCTCGGCCTAAATGGGGGCCCCAGCTGCAGCCCTTAAGGTCCCTGTGTTAATCTGGCCCCACCACTCTGCTCAGGCCGGCACAGCACTGGTTGGAGTTGGAAGGGGGCACTGGGAGGGATGCTGCTGGTGCTGGGGGGGCTGGGCACTGGGGCCAGAGACCACACTCTGTGGCACTCCAACCCCACCCCCAGACTGGTTGTTCTGTCCATGGAGATAGGTCGGGCCAGAGCATGTTCACTGTGCTCCGGAGTGGGACTGGCTGGCACACGGTGTAGTCTCTGGTGTGGCCCTCCAGGGCCTGGAGCGCTGTCAGGCCGCTGTGCCAAGGCCCCCACAGGAGGTCTCAGCGTGGTGGGTGACAGCACTCCAGGCCCTGAAGGGACATGCTGATGACCACACCATGCATCAACCAGTCCCATCCCCAGAGGCAGACCAGCTGACCCACAGGTGGGGTGGCAGCACTGCAGAGTGCAGCCTCTGACCTCAGGGCCCAGCCACCCCCATGCTGGCCTATCCCCAGGCCACCATGGTGGGGGGGCTGGGGCCCCAGGCAGGAGGGGCCAGGACCCCAGGCCAGAGGGGGCAAAAAAGTGGGCAGTCTAGGGCCTCTTAATCTGGCCCTGTATGTGTGCCATCTTTTGCCCCACCACAGTTAGGGAATCCCATCATTGCAGAGCCAACAGTACACAGGGGGACCTCAGAAGAGATCATGCTCAGCTACAAGTAGTGAATGAAGCACAAGGAAGATAAAGACACTGTAAGATGAAGGTCCAGAATTGAAACACGTTAGGCTAAAGAAGGTCTTAACATTTGTAAACAACATCTATTGAGGGCCAATTAAGCATCACTGCTAGCCTGTATTGTCCTCAAGATATTTCTCAAGGGTTCCCCTCTATAACAACATTTAAAACTGTTTTACGCTTAAGGCTTTTCATCTCCTGCTACTCAACTTGAGTACACCATAGCTCTGGGACCTCTAAAGGAAGTGACACATTTTTCTTCTCGAAAGGAAGCAGTTGCCTGCAGCTAGTGTCTGGACTTATTTGCAGGTTTAACTTCACCTGTCCCTTTCTTTCATTGCCTTCTCATAAGAAAACCTGTGAATAACTCTGTAGTGCATGAGGGTGTAATTCAAAGATATGGGTCCTGATTTTGAAAGTTAGGCAGTAGTTGATGGGGTTCTTGAAGATCACACTCTCTGTGTAGATAGAGTAATTTACAGCACTGGGGTCTTCATTTTTTTCAATCACCTCATGCAGCAGAAGGGAAATGATTGGTCTTGTGGGCCCTTTTTTGCTTATTTTTGGTGGATAAAAGCCTTTAAAGTTTTGGGGAGGGTTAAATTAGTGGCACTGCCAGGAAAGATGGGAAATTCAGGTTCTGCAAACCATGGCTATATGGAAATGTACTAAATTTGCAACAACATGAGTACCAATGAAGTAATTAATTGAGGGGAGAATTTTTTATTTATGATGTTACTGTATGTCAGTAGTTCTGATTTAAGAGGAAAATAGGACTAAGGTGGAATAAGAAGAAAATGCAAACTGTCTGTTTAAGAGCAGACAGTTGTCTGTGGCCGAATTCAGAATAATACCTCAAGCCACAGACAACTAAGCCTGTAATTTTGGATAACTTTCTTAAGCCACAAGGAGCCTGACACCTTCTAGAATCAGCAACAGAGCAAGGATTAGAACTAAGGATTTCCTGTCTAATGCACAGACCACACCTCTCTCCTGTTTACAGTATTAACTTATTCCCCACCAGAAAAGCCATGTGAATGGAACAAGCCACCTTGAAATTCTGGCCTCCTTCCTTCCCTTTGCAGTTCATTCCTGGCATTACTTTCAGACTCTTTCAGTCATACAACCAGAAGAGTCAGTTGTTACACCAAGACAAAGGAAAATAAGCAAAGAATGCCTTAAAACAGCTTGAGGTACACTACTCAAGTAGATTTTAATTGCTGAGTTAACTAATGGTTGCAAAACACTATAATGATGTCCTAGAAGAACTAAATGCTATTAATTACCAAGAGAAAAATGACACCAAAAACACAGACCACAAATCCAGTGATTATAAAGCAACAAGTGATAATCCAAAAACAATCACACCACTTAACTACATAACAGTAAAATGCTCCCTCCCCCACTCCCACTTTTTTAAGTTTGCTAGGATCTGTTGATTAGAGCAAAGAACTAGAAGCCAGCAATGCTGCATTCTGTCTGACCCTAGCAAATCTCCATACTCCAACCTGTCCCGTAAAACTAATTTTCAAAAGAAGTTATTTTTCAAATAAAGTTAGACCATCAGTATGGATAAGCTCAGGCAACTTAATATTAACTAACAAACAAACAAATCCTGAACCTACAAGGAGCTCTCTCTCCCAGCCCCAATTAAGTACATAGGCCTTTTTACAGGCACCCAGGATCTCCTTGCATTCAGGTCACTGCAGAACAATCAGGGCTTCATACTTCCTATGGCCTGGGCTGTAACTGCAGCAGCTGAAGTTACTTCTTTATCAACACTGAGCTTCAAACTACAGAGGATGACTATGATTTTGGGGTAAGTCTCTTGAATTGTGTCTTCTATACTTGCGTTTAACTTCTGAAGAAGGAAAAAAACCCCTCTTCTCACAGATATAATTTACCTACTTCCCAGGAACTGAGGGCTAGTTTATTAATTAAAATAATGCTTAAAAGTACTTGGAGATCTTCAGATGAAAGGAACCCACAAGCAGAGTTAAATTACATATCTAAAAGATAGTGCTTAATGGCTTACTACAAACTCATTTGCAGCTTTCTAGTCTTACAAGCAAGCTACTAGTATATAGCTTCCTTAGAGCTTTCACTTTTGTAGTCAACTGATTGGGGGTGACCTGATTCCCACGTAACAGGCATCAATAACTATTCCACTCTTTTCTCAGAAATAGGCCCTATGTATAGTCCATTAATGTTTTAAAAAGCAATTTAAATATTATTTCATCTGTATATCCTAGCTCTTCCTCTTCCTGCTCTGCTGGCCTGGCAGTTTTTCCTCATAAATGTAATGGTGGTTAAGGCTGCCTTCATTTATAAGTCACTTCCTGCTCCTCAGAGATGCATCATAGTATCTCAGGTAAGTTTATTAAAAATGTTGCTGTTTTCTCCAAAAATACATGCTTTACATTTATTTAGTGCTCTTCATCCAGAGGTTTGAAAACACTTTGTAAGGGTGTGCAAGCCTAATCATACTTAGTTTTACAGATGAGAACATTTAAGCATGAAAAAGTTAAGCCAATGTTTATGGAAGTCAGTTTTGACAATTGGTATGTAAATTTTGCAAGGTCCATAATGTAAATAATGTGATTTTTAGAGGCCTTGAGCAGAAGATAAAGCTGTAGGATTTGAGCATCTCTGAAAATCATCCCAGAGATTTTGAGTAGACTATTCAAAAATTGAAGCATCCAAAATCAGAGATTCTTCCTGAAAACATTGAAGTAAGTATTTTTCCCAAGGTCACACAGTGAGTGAATGATTGGAATAAAACCAGGTTTCATGATTGCGAATGCAGTGCCTGTGCTTTAGCCATATCTCTAGGTTTAATAGGATCATATGAACTTCCCAACCCAGTTTTCTCTTCTACTTTTATTTGGATCTCCCATCTTCTGTGGAGATGATTCAAAATTGCATATTTTTAAAAAATTTCTAATTCAGAATATAAATAGGAAAATAGTTGGTACCTTCCCCCATCATTCTTGACTAGTGAGAAAGCTGGTTTAATTTTTTTGAACTTCATTTTATTTGAGAGAGGGTAATTCAGAAAATTACTTGTGATTATTTTTTTTCCCTAATCAACTGCCTCCAGCCTCTATGTTTTACCTGTTTCAGAGATGCCACTGTTCTGCCAGAACTCTATTGTGATCTTTCTGAGAGGGATGGGGAGGGCTACTTTAAACAAAACTCATGTAACTCCGAGAGGTGGCTGCACTGGTGTAAAACTGGTAGTAACTTAACCCGTGAGTATGCCTATACAAAGCTCTTTGCAGGATCAGGGCTATTTGACCATTTAGTTAAGCAAGAGTTTCCAACATGCATTAGTACAAAAATGCTACAAAGAGTTATTAGTTTGTTGGAAGGTATTAATTAAATGACAATATAACTAAGAACAATTAAATTAAGACCAGGGGAATTTAGGCTGACTACTGGGAAACTGCCAAAGATGAGAATCTTTTATCCACTGCAATGGTTTCCCAAGGACAGTGATGGAAACTCAGTGTTGGAGATATTTTAAAACTAGACTGGATGAAATTCAGCAGAATATGCTGTAGGAAACTGTTCTGCACTGATGCCAGATAGACAAGATATAACCTAATAGGCCTCTTCTATCACTAATTTCTATGTTCCATTATAATTAATGCCTTTGTTGTTTCTGGAATTGATTGTACTAATTCATTATCCTTTTGTCTGTCAGATTATATTAAGAAACTGGATCAGACACCAAGTATGCTGCTGTTAGAGTTCTTTCTACATCTAGATTTGTTTGATCATTGGGCTAGTTTTGATGTATTTTCATTAGTTACCAGTCGCTTTCACTTGATTTGCTTGAACCGTGTGTGTGTCTGTGTCTTTGTGTACCATTGCACTCTGATAAACAGAATCTGCTATGTTGTCTATGTCCCTATATTGATCTCAGTTAATGGAGATTTTTCTTTATTTAAGTGGTAAGGATATGGTTTTGAAACAGAAGGATAGGGGTTCTAAACTTGCAGCTGCTGTGAAATTCTGCATGGCCATGATGTGTCACATAATGACCTTAGCTTGTAAGCGTCTTAGGGCAAGGCCTGGCTCTCAGTTTGTGTTTATACAGCACATAGCACAACTTGGTCTTGGTCCATGACAGGAGTTTCCACCATGATACAAATAATAAATGTAAAAGCTATGAAGTTCTATAGGTGTCCATGACAGATTTGTCATCATGTGTTTCTTAGTCTTCTTAAGGCTAATGTCTGCTGATTATACTAAACATCATTTTAAGGTAGTTATCACTCTGGACTCTACCCCCGTCTGATTTATGCTTTGTGAATATGGAGCTTGTATTACCTTTTCATACATGCAAAGCTAAATCAGTTTTTAAACCACCGCTGAAAAGGCTATATATTTAGGAATGCTTTGTGCTGTGTAAATCACCCTGGGACTTCTTGTGCAAAGTATTGCACAAATTTAGCATATTACTGTTACAGACCCTGATACAGCAAAGGTATTATGCACGTGTTTAAATCTTGTTAAAGTCAATGGAAAATAAGCATTTGCTTAAGAATTTTGCTGAATCGGGGCCATAAAGTAAACCTTTCTTATTTGCTCTAACCACTAAATTAGCAAGTGAATAAATATACAAACAAGCAAACACCATGCATCCCAAGGTGTTTCACTTATTATCACAACCATGATTTAAATTTATTTGTAATACTTCATCATTATATTCTGTTGCGCAGTTTGGTTAGTAAAAAACTGTAGTCTTGGTATTATGATACTTAGGCATCATGATAGTCAGTGTTAGCTATAGGGCGGAGAGGAGACTGATTTTTGTTTGTGTTAATTATAGGGCGTGTGAATTAAGGAAACTCTATTACACTGCAGAACTGTATTTTGTAAACAATGTCTCTGAAGAAGTTTTTGAACTAATGTGTACTGTAAACTATGGGCTAAATCCATTTTTGGAGTAACTTCACAGGAATCAATGGATGAACTGTATCCCAAAATCCAAAGGGGTAGCCGTGTTCGTCTATTGTAGAAAAACAACAGAGTCCTGTGGCACTTTTAAAGACTAACAGATTTATTTATCGCATGAGCTTTCATGGGAGAAAATCCTGCTTCGTCAGACGCTTTGACGCTTTTTGCACTTTGTTTTTGTGGCTGATCTTTAACTCTGTAGTGAGCCAAACAAACAACACTCCGTCCTGGTTATGACCATCCTCAAACTTTGGGCAAGTTTGGCTCTGGACTTTGTGACTTGCTCTAAATTCTGTAACAGACCAAACAAAGATCTAGATCTTAATGCTCCCAAATTTAATAAAAGTGGGGTTAACTTTGTGCTTTTGAATGTATCTCCACTTTCAAATGAATTTGGAACCAGTCCTGAGTGAAAATTTAGATACTCGATTTATTTATAGCAAGGGTAGTCAATTTTTTTTTTGAGGTTCACATTTCTTAATCAAGCTATAGCCAAGGTCCAGACTCCCCAGAAAATAATAATAAAAGAACAATAATGATGATAAGTAAATGAAAGGATTTTGGGGTCTGTTCAAAAGTTTCTGGCAGTCCAAATTCGTCCTACGGTCTGCCTATTTGTCCCCTAACTAACCTGAATTATAGGGTTGTATGTGGTCCTAGTGCGGTGCCATCTGAGTGTATCAAAAATATGGAACTATTCTTTCAGTAACCCTGAGGTAGGGAAGCATTATATAATCTTATTGAGAGTCAGAGATCAGGACTAAAATTTTAAGAAATGGCCTATGATTTTTGCCAGCTCAGTTTCTGGGTGACTAATATGAGACATCTTGAGGCCTGAATTTTTTCAGAGAATGGAGGGCATAAGAGGAATTTGGAATGTGGGTGCACACAGAGCTGCTGGTATGGGGGGGAGAGATTGGGGACTCTGGTATGAGAGGAAGGTGGAATAGGTGTCGGAGCCTCTGGCAGATGACAGATTAGGGGACTCTGGTATGGGGGGAGAAGGAGTAATGGAAAGGTTTGTAGGGGAAGGAGGAATAAAGGGGCGCACACAGCCTCTGGCATGATGGGAGGAAAATATGGGACCTTGGAATGGGGGGTGCACACAAAAGCCCTGACTTAAGGGGCAGGGAGCACACAGCCCCAAGCATGAAGGAAAGGGTTCGGGGAGTCGTGAAGAGTCCCTGAAAGAGAGAAAGATGTGAAAGTGACAAATGGGTGGAACGTAGGAATACAAGAAGCCCCTGTTGAGTGCAATGAGTGTAACCTACAGAAGCTATGAAGTACACAATAGTCTAGATATATGTGGGAATCTCAATGAAGAATTTCAAGCTGGAAGCACAAAATCAATGAAAATTTTGCCTTAAGCAGTCACACAGCAAGTCTGTGGTAGAGCTGGGAATACAATAAGATCTCCTGAATTCCAGCCCACTTTCTTCTCTGGGGTTGATTTATGGTTTCCCATTTAAAAACATGTAAAATCACTGAATGTTTAGATCTGTTCAAGTTGAGGTATGGGAACCTTTCACTGATTGAAAGCAAAAGGAAACATTTACGCAAACCACTCTGAAGCAAAACTGATTAATTTTGTATGGTATTAACTTGACTGGATGGAATCATCTGTCTGAGTCCTGCATGTTAATTGCAGCTGAGACTTGAACTGGGACATATCTAGCTAAAAGGGAGCCTTCATCCTTTTCAAGCCAGCAGGAGCTGTGCCAAGCTGGTCTCGGCTGGAAGTCTTTCTTTGTAGATCTTACAGGCTGACAGGATGAAAGGTGGATGTAGGCTAAAAATGGCTCAGGAGCATGACTGGTATATGCAGGGAATAGCAATGAGAATGGAAAAGGGTTATCTAGTAAAATATGAACTAAAAGGCTACGGGCATTGTGGAAACCATCCAAGGGGAGGAAATGTGCATGCAAACAGGGAAGGTGGCCATGGCCAGAACAGAGAAATTGCTGGATGAGTCAAATGAGAAATGGCACTGGAGGACAGCAAGAGACTGAAAAGGAACAGGGAAGGCTCAATGCATGCATGAAATAAGGAGTAGGGCTGAGAAATACTTTTAAGAAACAGTACAGGATGGAAATAATTGTTGCACTGAAAGGCATCTTTATCCTGCAGGGGACTGACACAGATGTTAAGATCTATTCATGCCTTTTCAGTGTGACAGATTTAACTGCAGAAATAAAACACACATCATCCCCAAAACAATTATAACCCAGTTCTTTGGGGAACATGGCTAATTCTTTGACTTACCATGTTAATACGTGAGATTAATCAATGGGGGCTTCAAACCAGAACTTTTATTTGAAATCTAGTGGGTACTGGTAGGTTAGGGGTGCAGTTGTACAGACAGCAAGGGCTGGCTGGAAGTGTGAGCGTAGCAAGCGCAGACCAGCCGAGGTGTAAGTTCAGAGGGCATAGCTAGCAGAGCCAGCGGTAAAAATGCAGTGGGCCCAGCAGTAAACAGGATGGGCTGCTAGGGAACATAAGGTATTGGAGACAGGCCACGTGTGTGGGAGAAGTGATGCTTTTGGTAAGAGCTGGGCAGATGGGTCAGTGCAGTGGTTTACAATGGACAGAGGTTTGGCAGATGTCCAGGCTCAGCAAACAGAATGAATGGGGGCTTACTCGTAGGGGCTGGACAGGTGTGTGGGTGCAGTGAACACAGTGGATGGGGCTGGCTACCTGGTAGTAGTTGGGCAAGGGCTGTGTTAGGGTAAACAGACAGCAGAAAGTGTGAAAAATCGGGGTGGGGGGTGGCTTGGTAACAGGAGCCTATATAAGAAAAAGATCTGAATATCCAGACTGCCCCTATACAGTTGGGACATCTGGTCACTTTAAATTGGGTGCATGTGTGGGGGGCCACTGCCAGTGGCTCGATGGGTGCAGCTAGTGCAACTGGAACAGGCTGAGTGGATGTGTGGGTGCAGTGAGCACAGCTGGCATGGGCTGGGCAGATGCGTGGTTATGGGTAAACACCAGTGCATGGGGCTTGCGAGCTGGAGGGGCTGGGCAGAGTAGCTAGTGCAGAGGCAGCGACCAGAAAGCTAGCGGTAGAACCGGACGCAACACATCCTTCTTCTCTCCTGCCCCCTCCCTCCCGGCGCCTCTGTCTGTCCTCCTGCCCCCGCCTCTTTTCTTTGGAGTTCTCACCCCCCCTTCTCCGAGTGACGTCACCCCGAGCTCAGCCGGCGCCATTTTGAAAGTGGAACCTTGGTGGGGGGGAGGGAGGAGCGGGCAGGAAGGACCGAGGCGAAGAAGAGCGGGGGAAGGCGAACGAAGCTGGCTGTACCGCTCCCCTCTCCCCCCCGGTGCAATCTGCCGCCATCCTCCCTCCACGGTCACCATCGGCCCCGCAAAGGGGGCCGTTCCTAGAGCCGAGAGGCCGCTCCATCGGACCCGGCCGCTATTGGGAGCCCAACATGGCAGGTAAGGGGTAGAGTGCCCCCTCCTTCCCGGGGGCCGGCCCCCGCTGCCCGTGGAGCTCGGGGGCGGGGGGATGTGTGCAGGGCAGGTGAGGCCACTAAAATGGCCTTAGAAGAAGCTTGCTTGCAAACCTGCGCTGCTGCCAGTTATGTGTGGGGTTGGCAGACTTGCTGGGCATAGCGCGCTCTACTTATTTTCCTCTCTTATTCCCTCCCTCTCTCTTTTCATTCCTTCCTCTGAAAAGATGGGTCCCGTTTCTCTTCCTCTTTTAAAAATTTGCATTCCTAGAACCTTGGATCCTGAAATGCAATTTGCAGGGTACCCGAGTGTGTAGCTTTCTCCCCCTTTTCTTTAATTTTTCTTTCCTTCTGGAAAACTGTGTTGATTCTCCTCTTCTTTTGCTTCACTGCTTGCAAAAACATTTGTGTTTCACAGGGAAGGTGGTGGCTGAGGTTGGGAGAAGCCTTATTTTCTGAAGTTCAACATGGTTAGCAGATTTCCAACCAGGGTGTCTTTTTTTTAAAAAACAATATTCCCTAGACTTTCTAGTTTTGCAAGGGAATTGCTTTTATGTGTTGCGTTCTTGAAGTGCAGTTTGTACGGGGGCAGAGGTGTACAGAAGGTTGGCTGTAAGGTGCTGATGTGATTGTGCTTAGTGCCACCCTATTGAAAGGTGCAGTTGTGTAAGATCTGCAGATAAAGGTGAAATTGGGAATAGGATGTAGTCTGTTAGAAAATTCAGGTATCTCCAAGTATGTGCAATAGTGGAAGGTGTTTTTATTTTTTGTTCTCTCACTTCTGGAGATTTATGTTCATTCTCCATTTTAAAGATTGCTTATTTTGCATCCTAACATGCAATTTGTAAGATAAAAATTGATTCAAATGCACAGGAACTGTCTTCCTATTACTTTTCCTTGAAATTTTTTTTTTCCTGGTAATAGGTGCATTCCCCTCCTACACAAATGAATTGTCTCCTCAGTGCCTTGCATTCTGTAGAGCTATGTGGGATGCTGTATTTAGGTTTGCACCTTGCTTCCCACTCCCTCCCATGCCACTCCATCCTTCTCTTTCCTTTCCAATCAATGGAAACAAGGCCTTGGATGTGTCAAGTTGTGTAAACATTAAAATACAGTTTTCTGGGTAAGATACATTGCTTTTTCTTGCAAACATTAATTCCTAAAATGCTTTCATGGTGTTAAAAGAAAGAGTTAAATAGCAGAAGTGGGGGAGGACAAGTAATTGTGTGAATAGGCTTGTGGGTGGTTGGGAAAGATGTTATGGTTGGAATATTTTTCATAAACATGTATCTAAAACAAATATTGCCATTCCTATTGTGTAGGTTGACATCCTGATAAGATTTGCCCCATCATCTTGGCTGCTCCTAATTCAGGTTTTCTCCCCTGGTTTTTGGGCTTTTCAAGAAGCTCCAAATAAAAATCATAGTCTAGTGCTTTTCAGACACTTTTTTTTCCACCTCCCCAGTGCCCAGGCAGTCTCTTGATCTTTCATGAAGAGATCATTCTGCTCCTCCTAACTGGAACTTAATTTACTTTGTTCAAGGGATAGGGAGTCATTCCTGCATACCCCCTCTTTCCCAAAAATGTTGCATTAGATTAATGCATTGCAAGCAACATTTGTTGTGTAGTCCTTTTGAGTTGTTATGGGTTGAGGGAGAATTTCCATTTTGACAGCCTCTTGCAGACAGAGCAAACTTGTTTCAACCACTCTTCCTGTTGGGACCCAGCCCAGCGATTTGTTAAGAATGAAATGGGTGGTGTGTTTTGTGTGTTTTTTGTTGGCAAGGTTCAAATGAATCACCGCCTTCCGCTGAGGCGGTTATGTTCCTGAAGTTTTCTCTTCGATCCATTTTCTATGGTAGTTAAACTTGCTGTTATCGTCAAGCAGATTGTTTAGTTTGCTGCACATATTTGTTAATTTTTTATAAATCAAAGCCCGATTTCTTTTGATACTTCTAAGGCAGAAGAAGGAGAGGATTATGAACTTCCTTTAAAACTTGATTTCTCTAGCCTGAAATATGTAGGTGGTGCAATGTATTTTCCAAAAGAAAATTGTTTCCTTTTCATAAAGTGCAAAGGTTAATGATTTGACATGTTTGGAAAACTTATAGGGCTGTTCTGGCCCCTAGTGTTTACTTGGAAATTTAAGCCACTTGTAAGTAAATTGCTTTGTTTCTTTAACGGGCACTAAAGTTTTTAAATAAAAATAAAAGGTGTTGTGAAATATGGACTGTCGATGCTTGGTTTAATATAGCATAACTTATTAACGCTACCTGTGCTTCTTTTTGGCAGTTTTGTGAATTTTCAACAATTGTAGAGAGTAACTTGGCAGATGTTGCTTTGGATGTTGGGCAAATCACTGACAAAAGGAATATCAGGATTTGGGAAGTGGGGGTGGAGCTGTAGGAAAACAGTTTGTAATCAAATTTTAGAACCTCTGCCTTTGCATAAGAAATGTTCGTTATTGTAGATGTGTACAATATTGTTTCAATTGTCACTTGCTAGTGGTGGATACTGTGTCTGTGTTTACTGGAGTAAACAGAGGACTCACTGACTGATTTAATGGAGTTTTGTTTGTTTGTTTGTTTGTTTGTTTTTCCCTAGGAGCTGGAGCAGGAGGGAATGACATTCAGTGGTGTTTTTCTCAGGTGAAAGGGGCTGTAGATGATGATGTAGCAGAAGGTAAGAACAAACTTTTATTACTGTGAATTAATCTGATTTTTGATAGCTGAATTTAGCAAGGATGTTTCTCCTTCAAAACTGGGGTTTATTGTACATAATTTTAGAAAAGTAGGAAAGACAGTGGAAACAACCAGACACCCCAATATATTCTGGACTCAAGCTTGTATAAGGTATAAGTGGGTGTAGTTCAACTGACGTCCATGGCCCTACTGCTGCTTATGTCAGAGTTGCAACAGTAGTTAATTTGTTTTCCAAAATATTAGTCATATGACACAGTCCTCAGGTGAGACAGAGCTACTGACTTACCTGTTTTCCCCATCAGTAAACTAGGGGATAATTATGCTTGCATTCTTTACAGGGGTGTTGTGAGGATTAATTAATGTGTGTACAGCACTTCGAAGATGTAAGGGTGCTGCATAATATCAAGTAAATCTTTTCATTCTGCATTAACCATCAGAATTGAAGTGGAACTTCAAACTTACTTTTTAAATGTCACAACGAATTATTGGAAACGGCCTTAAACTTCTGTACAAGACTCCTACATTGCTGGTGACAGATATCAGTTTTGTAGCAAGATGGATGGCTCGAGATGTGGATGCGAAAATTCCATTTGTAATCTTCCAGTTTTGTCTTGATTCATGGAAGTAAAGGTCTTCCTTTCCTTTTGACAGTTCAGGCTTCTGGGCTGAATAGGGCCCTTGATCTTGCTTACTGCTGCATGTGAGCAGAGCCCTTTTGACTCAGATAAAATTCTCTGTGACTATACGGGTTCATTTATGCAGAGCACCTTGCAAGATCAGGACCGAAAATTGTTTATTCTTCCAGTATCTTCTCTTCGGGTGTATGATTTATTCCACACATGCAGCATTTTGTATGTCCTGAGACACTAACTACAGGCAAATGAGAGAAGTATTTATGTTGTATTCAGTAATTTGTTTTATTTCCGTTATTTTCTACTTTTGACATAGTCACATTTTAAATTCTGGAAGGCTAACTATTAAATTATTTAGAACTGCTGCTACTCTGTGGACAGAAGTATTATGTGTTTTAATCATGACCCGCAACATATAAAGATGGTGTCTTTCAAAGGTTTTGTTTGCCTACTGAACGATAGGTTATAACATATTTCAATACCTTTGGTCTATTTTATGTAAGATGGATAGATTTTAAATTGTTCAACAAACACATTTTGAAGATTGATTGTTAATAACAATTTATATAATAACTGTTGTAGATGTTTTTTTCCTACCAGACTTGAATTTCTGTACATTTTAAGTTAATTAACATTCTGTAGCTACCTGGCTTTTGAATTAAATGCAAACAATTGAGGAAATCTTGATGCAGCCTCTAGTGCAGGTGCTTGTACATATTTCTCCAGTAACAGAGCCTATGAAATCAGACAGAAGAATATTAGCTGTTCTATTTATGTTCATGTATGTGTTACATTAAATATATTAATGGGTGAGGGCTTTACGTTTATACCTGTGATGAAATGGATCTTCCAGCATTCTGGAAATCCAAGAGCCAGTCTCAATTCTTAACTTCCTTATTTGTTCTTAAATACTAAAGCTCTTACATTTTGTATGAAAGATAATTTACCAGTCTCTCACTTCCTGACAGCTGCAATTAGCTGTGGGTGGAGTTAAAGGCAAAGAGTACATTAACTAGCTTGAATTTCATCTGATACTCTGTTGCTTTTAATAGATTTTTGTATAACTATCCATTTTTAATTGTACAAAATTGATAAGTTGCTCTTTGTCGCTATCCAGAGACAGCTTGTACAATGAAGATTATGATGACTTCATAGTCAGCTATATCATATCTTGTAAAGGGTTTCTTTAATGCACATTACAGCGCTTCTTTAGCATCCATGGAGATTTATTTTTGTAGTCAAATTGTGCATGTGTAATGGCTGCTTAAATAGAGTCCATAGGAAAATGTAAGTGGGAGTATTTGACTAATGGATTTTTGTTGAGTTGGAATTCTTTTACCCATATAACTGACTCGCATGTGGCATGCTGAAAATCCTTAGAAAACAACAATTTAAAGTCTGTTCATCTAATCAAACTGTAACTTTAGCATCCACTCAACTATTTAAAATACTAGTATACTTGATAGATCCCTTATCCTTGAAATACTCTTCCAATAGTTTAAACACTGTGTGTAATTGCATTCCTTAAGTTTATTTTCTTGCATTTATTACATTACTGACTATGTACTGAGGAGAAACACACCTTTTCATAGTCTTCCTTGTGAATTTTGGACTATACTTTTACATGTTTCTGCTCTGTATATTATATCCCATACATTTCACGGGAATAAGTGTGGTATGGCTTTAAGCATAGGCTGATAACCTGTTTCTCTGTCTGCCTTTCTGCTTCTTCCTTGTAAGCAGGATATCATATTGAAAGCTTACAAGAATGTTGCTGTCGGAGCTTGAGAGGGTGGTGGTCTTTTAAATTTGCATATATTGCCTCCTCACAAAATTGGATTAGAAATCATATGCTGTGATGATTGAGGAAAATTTGATTGTTGTAAGTCGCAACTAGTATGTGGGTTTTTAGTTTTAAAAAGTGATTTTTAAAAGATAACTACATTGCCTATATAGCATTAAAAACATTTCTTATAATACTAATACCTTGATCTGTAAAAACTGAAACAATTTAAATTCTAATTTTCACACTCTTATGCAGTTTACTACTTTCATTTCTTTCAGTCTAGAAGGATAAAATAGAGTACTTTCACTTTCATTATAAAATTTCTGTAAGTTTCACTTTCTGGTTCTCTTGTATGCCCTTATATTTTTGTTGCAGATACTAAGTGATTGTGTATGTACAAGCTGTACCTGTTTAACTTAAATCATTTTTATTAAGTCAGTGATAGTTTGTATGTGGACATTCATATGTTTAAATCTGGTTTATATTGGTTTAGTTTGCACGTGTGCACAGATTAAATCAGCACAAATGTCTACATGAAAAATATCAGTTTAACTAAATCCATATAAAAACACTTTTTGTTATATTGCTAAATCTGTATGATGTAGCACATTTAGTTTTATCTGCACATTGTTTGTAGAAAAGGCATAAGTGTAGGGGAACTCTGCACGTGTGTTTAAAACTTTGCATTTGAATTCTAAAATGAGATGATGAAAACACTTTAAATTGTCCTAAGTTTTGTAAGACCTGCCTGTATAAAAGTGGCAGTAAATACTGGGCCAAATTTGACCCAAATATTCCCTCAGCAAAATATAAACAAACTATATGTGTTAAGACACCAAAAACAAATAGGTAACCTTAAATCAATTTTTAGTGGTTTTGGTAGTTGAAACATGAACTCTTACAGCATTGAAAGCTAAAAGACAAAAACCTTTCAAAGCACTGTGTGGTGGTCTATGTTCAAGGAGTTAGAAATAGGCTGATACTTTTTATTTTAAAGAGACAATCATAACTGTTGAAATTTCTTATATTTATACACTCTGTGCCTTATCCTTCTTTGCCACCCAAAATTTCAGCAGATTTAGGCAATTTTAGGTGCACAACAGATGCAGAATCAGGTCTTTGATGACTGGGGGGGGCAATCTTAAAATTGTGCAAAAGAGCTCCTTGATTGTAATCTGATGTTGGCAAATTGTAGTCTACAGAGTAAGTTACAGTAGACTCATTATAAACTGAAACTTGGGATCAAAATAGTGATATTGGTAGACTTACTGTAGCTACAAATCATGTTGCCATACTACTTCCCGTTGCATCATCTGTTTTTTAATTTGCTAGATTGTACTGGCTTACTTTCTGAATCTGCTTGTCACTTGTGTGCCTGGCTAAGGGATTTTCCGTTTCCGTTTCTATTTGTGTTTAACACAGTAGGTGCCCAAATCCTGCAAATGATCTGCAGTCAACCCTGAGTCCCTGTCTATAGTGTGTGGCGGTGGGGAGGACCCATTGGCCATACTGATGCAGCTGAATCAGAACACTTGTGTAGAGTAAGCTTCTCCATTGGCTTTTAGAGTTAAATCTTCTTGGAAGGTTTAAACGGTAGTGTTATATGAACCCAGAACCTGCTGGGGCCTTTGCTTTCTTATGCTATCCCCTGGTTCAGCACCAGTAGCAGTTATTTTCCTAAAAGTCCCTAGTGTAGACATATTCCAGAGGAGTGACCATGTTAGTCTAGTTCAGTAAAACAAACAAGGAGTCCTGTGGCACTTTTAAAGACTAACACATTTATTTATCGCATGAGCTTTTGTGGGAGAAAATCCCACTTCGTCAGACGCTTTGAAGATGGGAAACTTACAGAATGGGAGGAAATTAAATGCAGGGACGTGTGTATGACATAGGATCACGTCAGGCTGGAACAGCAAATCAAAGTAGATGTTAAGATTTGAAAACTGGGGAACAGCACAGAGAGGAAGGTGAGGTCAAATCACCTGTTGTAATAAGAAAAATATCTGTTGTCCCTGTTTAACCCTGAGGCAATGGAGTTGATTCTACATATAAATTCCAGTTCTGCAGTTTCTCTGTGAAGCTTTGATTTGTTGTTCATTTGTTTGAGCACAGCTATTACCAAGTCATTAATGGAGTGAGCAGGGAGATTGAAGTGTTTCCTATTGGTTTTTTAATGTTGTGATTTCTGATGTCAGATATGTATCCTGTTATTCTTTTGCGTAGAGACTCTCTTGTTTGTCCAATATATAATGCAAGGGGACATTTCCATCACATGATGGCATAAATCACAATGGTGGACAGGCAGGTGAATGAGTGTAGACATAGTAGTAGTGTCCTGTTTACTTACATACTATGCATAGCATTACTATTATCACAATTCCAGGGTAACGGCAAATGAATTACTCTCTTCGCTCCTTCCTCCCCTCCAAAAATTGGTCCACTCCAGGAGTGCCCAATCGGGTCTTTGGTCTCCAGCCATCGCCTGTCTCTTGGCGGGGATCCTGATCCCACTCCGATCTGACCAGGAGTTTTAAGGCTGCCAGCAAGTCTTGTCTGTTTGTAGGCCAATGCCTGTGCTTTGATTTTTCTCCAAGGGCTAATATTGCCAGTAGTTATAGGTTATCATGCTGCTCTTTCTAAGCAAGCACATTTTCCAGTATGATAAAAACATTAAACAAAGTGTGTGTGTGTGTGTGTGTGTGTGTGTGTGTGTAAAAAAATTAATCCTGTCTGGTGCTCCCATCAATCTTATGGTATCTTAAAGGGCTAAAGTCTCTCAAGCCCTTCAGCATGGACTGAGAATCCCCTTGGACAGAGAGACTAGTTATTTTGCTAGATCTGAAAAAAGTTACTCATTTTAAACACAGCCTTTTTAGACCAAAACCGCTTTCTTTATCTGTTGGTTTCTGGAAAACCAGCATATTGGCCTCTCTATAGGATGGTACCTCTTTGGAGGTGTTGGTAACATCACTTTTAATCAACTGTTTTTGGTTCTTGTGACCTTCTCCCTGGAAGAATCCCTGACCCCCAAAGGTACACAAACCCAATACAGTATGGTTCCTGAAGATATTGCTTGGGATTGCAATATCTGTCCTAACTGTTAGAAAGGGCCTTGAAGTTGTAATTCTCTTCAACCCTTCTTTGGCCGGTATTCCCCCTCTCCTCCAAATTGCAGAGCACCCACAGCTATAGTTGAAGTTCGAAGGAGCTGTGAGTGCTCTGAATATTGGAAAACAAGACACCTGGTTAATATCACACCTAGGGAAGAGTTAAGCCACACTTTTAATTATTGCTTTGCAAAAAGAAAATAACTAAGCTGGAGTGTGTAAATACTCCCTCGTGTTGTCCAGAAATCTGTAATATATAAATATGTAGATGATATATAGTTTTGTCTTTTGACTTTTGCATTCCTACCACTGTCAAATAAAACCCCCCAAACAAACCCTACTTGATTTTTCTCTTGTTCTGGGGTGATTTTTCCTGTTTAAATCCAGGTGCATCACACCTTATGAACATTTTTCATAATTATTTTTGGTCAGCTTCATAAAATTGCAGAGCATTTATGGATTCTGCTATTGGTTCAGCAGTATTTGAAGTCTAAAAAATTGAAATAAGCTTCTGAATTAAAATCCCCAAACCCAGGAAAATGGAAGTGGAGGACTGCTGGAAGCAGGGTGATGGTTCCCTATCTGTGTTTCAACTCCATTCTGCCTATTTACACCATCTGTGAAATCACATCTTCTGCCCATGATAGTGGAGGAGAATTAGTTAAGGATATCTTAGCAGAGTGCCTCTCCTGAATGGTCATGTATCCTGTTGCTTGGATCAACTGGAAGTGTTTGGCTAAAAAAGCATGGTGAGTTAGCCACCTTACCCTGAGCCTACGGCAGCACAAGCAGGCCAGTTGGGGAGGAGGAAGAGAAGGGATGTCATTACTTTAGCAGCCGTCCTGACATCAGCAGTGATTTTTTTTTTTTTTTTTTTTTTTTTTTTTAAAAGTCTTATTTGTATGTAGGATGAAGACGTGCACCAGGAGTAGAGAAAAATTTGCAGCAGGCACTTATGGTCAGGGCACTGAGTGTAAGGCTTAAATCATGATGCTGAGGAAAGAATGAGAGAAGGAGCTTAATTATTATTAGATTTTTCCTTCCAAAAAACCCCCCAAACCCTACTTCAGTAGTTATTTGTAGTGTCAGTTTTTGTGGAAAAGAACCAGATCAGAGAGTAGTGATGAATTTGTTGTTAGTGCAGTCTGGGATATTTGACATGTTAAAACTAAACCAAAGATAGAATTAATAAAATGGGTTCCTACCACCACCTTGATCATTTTATTTGTTTGCTGTACTTCTTCTGTTTGCAAGATTCACCGTTTCAGGCATTGCTAAGCTTTTCAAGATAGTGGCTTTGTCTTCTTCTCTTTTTGAAAAGTGCGTACTGTATTTTGGGAACCATCATAATCAAAATAAGAATTTATATATACACACTGAATACCCTGTAAGAACAAAGAGCATTCAGCTAATAGTTTTAAATGGACCTCTGTATTGCTAGAAGTTGAGCCATCTAACTTAACATGGGTGGAGCTGAAAAGGAAGAAGAAAAATTTCTGTCGATAGGACAGTAAACTTGGAATTAAGAGATCTGGGTTGTATTTCTAGTTGTGCCTCTGACTTGCCATGTGGCCTTGGCCAAGTCATTTCCCCGTCTCTGCGTCTTATTCTTTGGCTTATCTATTTAGAATGGTAAGTTTTTGGGGCAGGGCCTGTATCCTACTGTAATACAAACAATAAAAAGAGTGGTGAAAGACTGTTGCTATTTGAAAAGTACAGTGCTTAAAAGGTTGTTTTAAAATTTTGCTCATCTTTTAACAAAACCCAATAATATGAATGATCCAATATTAAAATTTTAAGAAGTCATCCCAGAAGGAGCTGAATTTGAAAACACTGGCCTAAGAGAATAGTTAAAAATCAGTAATGGAGTGCCAAACATCCTGAATCATTGCTGATCTTTAACTCTGTTGCTTTCTTGTTTTGTGGTTTTAAAAGAATTACTGTTCTTAAAGCTCCCAACTAGACTTTTAAGCATCAGAAGTTGAAAGCTATCCCTCTTTAGATTGTAAAGAACTTTTAAAATATCTACTTCTGTTATGGAAAATTGCCTATGAAATAACCAGGTAGTGTTGTGGGGTCCACCCCCCCCGACCCCCTACCCAAAAAAACCTCTCTCAAAAGCATATGTGAACATGACAACAATTAACTAACACCATTCCCTGGCCTGTGCTTGGCATCATTGGTGGTATTAGTCATAAAAAGAGACGCATTAGTTTCAACAAAATTAGTAAACACAAGAATGGCCATACTGTTAGACTAATTGTCCGTCCAGCCCAGTAGCCTGTCTTCTGAGATAGTGAACAGAATGGCAATTATCAAGTGATTAATTCCCTGTGCTCCAGTCCCAGCTTCTGGTAGTCAGATGTCGGAACACACAAGAATGTGGGTTGGGTCTCTGATCATCTTGGCTAATAGCCACTGATGGATCTATCCTCCAACTTATCGTCTAATGGTGGACAGCTGCTGAAAGCAGGGTGATTATCAATAGCTCTTTAAACTTAAAAAGAGATGGATTAATTAAAACAAATTTGAACTAAATTATGCCTGCACTGGCATATGCCAGATTTCATTCTGATTTAAAAGATGTGTATGTGTAATATTAAAAAAAGAAAGTGAAATTATGATGCTACTGTAGTACATTTTATCTACATTCATACTTCTTTAGTGCCATTTATCATTATCAGTACATAAGATACAGTAATCAGGTTGGCTTTTTGTACTATTTAGAACTAATTTTCCCTGGTTCATGCTTGATGAAATTGTTCTGCATAGGTGTTCCAAGGAAGGCAGCAGAAGACGACTTGATAGCTACGATATTTCCTCTAGTGAAAAAAGGTGTAATCAGAAAGGTTTCTTGTGCTCTGAAAGAAGAGATGCATTGAAATATCCTATTTATAGAATAGTATGGAGTTCTATAACACGGCATCCTTCATTGAAAATATCCTGTTTTTCATTCTCTGGCTATTTTTCAACCAGAAGTATGTTTGGTGTTTTCAAAACAACCTCATAAGCTACATTTAAGGCCACATGATTGTCTGTTTGTTTGAAATGAAGTGTCATGTTGATTTAAAACAAAACAAAATCTGACCTGGAAATGGTTAAATTATTCTCCCCTGAATATCAAGTTTTACAGTGGAATCTCTGATCAGTGCCTAAAGAATGGTGGTGCTACTAAAGTGTATTATAACAACATAGAAAACTCAGATGGCTATTTTCAGAAATGGGTAATAATTCAGTTGCAGAGTTAGAAACTGCTGCAAGCTCTTCTCATCTAATTCACCATTCTTTAGTTAATCACTGAAGGAGAAGTAATTATCTTGAGCAGACAGTCTTTTTATAAAAATCTGTTCTGCATTTAGAAATTCACAAGTGATAGCAACATTTTAAGACAAACTAGCCTATTTGGGTTGCTTTTTAAAACCTCTAGGCAGTTGTGCTTGCATCTAATTTTGGAACTTATAGGCAGACTTTTGGGTCAGTGGGAGAGGATGGAAAATCAGCATTCTAAAGAAGATTGATTCTTTGGGTAGGTAAAATATGTCCTTTTCAGTTTAATTTTTTGAATTAATGATTCTGGGAATAAATAGTGAGTTCCCATGAGAATATTGCTTTTATACTTAATGACTTTTGAGTAGTTGGGTTCAATCATCTGCATAGACTTCATATATTCCAGGATAGTTAAGTTAAAAGATATAATAAACTGTATATTTGTGTATTAAAATTTTAACTGAATTTTTAGTTACCGATTAGTTTCTTAAATCCTGCTAGGCTTTGTTTTGTTTTTTCACTGATAAATGTCAAAATATTCCCCAAAACACTCTTTGATTCTTCAAAGCAGTGAAGGCAAAAGTGCAAAGTAGATAAAGATTTAATAAACAGAAGTCACATTCAGATGTGACCTACATACTGCCTATGTAGGGATGTTTGTGGATTCAATACAAACGACTTGTTTTCCCAAAATAGTTTTAATTTTTAATAGCAAATTGTCATAGCAGATGTCAGTCAATTGAATTACAGTCACGCTAAAGCTTCCAATTTCATCTACAATAAGAACAGATCATACTCCCTGTAAAGAAGACTTTTTTTTCCAAGAGGTCTTGACCATCTGATTAACAGAGGAGCATAACTAATAGAAATACGTACCTGTTCTGTGTCTTTTGTCCTTTTCACAGGGACACATTTATACATATGTTGTGTGGCCTTTTTAATCTCAATTTCAATATTACTGTTGTTTGGAAAGTTACATTGCATGACTTGTTTTCAAGAGGTGTGTGGAGCAGGTACAATTTAGGAGTGAAGAATTAGTGCTTTAACTGCACCTCTGATTAGGATCTTAGTGTTGTTAAGCAAGTCAATTACCTATCTTCAGTTTCCCTGTCTATAAAAATGATTGTACTTATTTGCTTCTAGAGCACTTCTCATGTAAGGTTCTCTGCTTTCAATGCACCAGTGAATTAAGCCTCACAATACCCCTGACGTGATAGGAAAGAACTAATATCCACAATTTACAGTTAAGCAAACTGACACACATATATAAGCTGGCAAGTTTTCAAAGGGCCTCCTTTGAGTACTTTGCAGAGGATTTCATTGCCTAGTTCTATGTGTTGAGAAAAGGGGTATTTTCAGAGTGCGAGCTGTGCTTGTTTTTTGTTGTTTTTAAATATCTGCTCATGACATCAAGTCTCCAAGCTGTCTGAAAGCTCAAGCTCAGCTGGGTGCTTGGCCTCTGGATTTTCAAAGTCTTGTTGCTATATGATGCTGTGTTCTCCAGGCTCTGCTGTTTTGCCCATGCTAAATGACACTTGTTCCCCCACCTCAGTCCAAGGTCACTCAGGACAGTTTAGCAGTTTTAGTATGAGGCACCTGTTGCTTATAAAACACCGTCACCAGGACCTGAAATAATAGAAAAACCTCAAATGGAGAAGGGGAATTGGTCAAGGGAGGATTGGTCACTGGTTTGTAGAATTGATATTAAAGCAGCAAAATGGAATGAATGTGAAGCAGATGGGAGAGTAGTTACTATGCACTGTGGGCAGTATTTTCAAAATCTTGGGCAGGGACAAATAGAAATATGGGCTTCCATCTAATGCTTCAAGTAGGGGCTTGGGAGTTGGAGAGGATAGGCTGGGGTTCAAAGGTGACATTTGGCTGCACACAAGTTGTCTGTGACTTTCAAAAGTGCCCAGGCAAACTTCCTGGTACTCGCAGCTGAGCAGAGGAACCCGTCTGTTGCACATCAGGATGCAGATCAGTTGCCAGTACACCAACTGTTAAGCTAATTTACACAATTTAGAAAAGATGTTGTCATTTAAATGTTTTAAATATTGGGCCACTGTCATTCCCCCTACGCAAAATAATGGCAAAACAGGAACACAAACTGTAAATGTATCAGGGACTCTTCTCCCATCTTACAAACTGGGACTGGGTACAAGATTGACGTTTTAATGGGTGTTGGAGACTTTTTTTTGTAAAATGTTCACCAATGCAAACAACAAATACATTTTGTTACAGCATCTCTTTATACCAACCTCAAACACTTTAACCAATGTAACTATACATTTCACTTGTGGGGATTTTTTTTTTTTTTTTAGTTAAAGGCAAAGGAGAAAAGAGCTGTTTACAGCTGAGACTTGAGAGGGAGAGTTGAGGAAAGCAGTCCCAGACGGTAGGCGCGCTGCAAAGGAGAAGGATCTCATAGATAACATCAGTGAAAAGATTGTGTGAAGAGGACAGAGGAGGCCAGTGCTAGACAGGCATGTGAGGGTGGAGGGAGATGTAGATATGTAAAGAATCTGGTTGGTAGCTGAAGACCTCTGTCATCGTTTTTTTTTTTTTTTTAATATGCAAAACTTGTTGCTGTACTTCTCTTGCATGGCTTTCTTAGATTTTATGCCTTCTGTTTCCCATCCTATACTCTTTCCTCTGTTTATCTGCCTAATTCCTTTTTACTTGCCTTTTCATTTCAGGGGTATATTGGGATACCTTTTTTACTGTGAGTCCCTTGGAATGAAGTAACCTCACTTTCACTGAAAGCTGGTAATGTAGGACTTGGCAGAGTGGATCAGACCCATGGTCCATCCTGTCTGACAATGCTTAGTACTATAGGCATCAGAGGAAGGTGCAAGAGTCCTACATAAAGCAGATATGGTGTAGTCTGTCCCCTTGAAAATCTTATCCTAACCTCTAGCACAGGGCTGTCAAACTCATTTGTTATGACCGGCCAGATTTGACTTAAATGTAGTTCAGGTGGGCCCTACGTACCATACATCGAAATACTATGGCACTCTCGTGGCATCATGGAGTGCTGTGTATGAGAAATGATGCTCCAGGAGACACCCCCTTCCCTCCGTGCCTCTGTTTGGGAGACAGTATGGTCTCGCGTAGCGCAGTCTTGCATACCCAGCGCTCCGTGTTGTCGTGAGACCTGACAATCTAGCAGCATTGCGTAGCACTGGGTATGCGAGACCTCCCCCTTCCTCCCTCTGTTAGGGAGTGCAGTTGCAGGCCACGTGGAAGAGGTTTGCAGGCAGCATGTTTGATACCCTTGCTCTAGTAGAAAGTGGTTTAAAAACTGAAGGATGAGGGGTTTTTATGCATTCCAAAACTATGCAGCAGTGGTGTTTGTAGTCATGTTACTCCGAGGATATTAGAGGGACAAGGTGGGTGAGATAATATATTTTATTGGACCACCTTTCATTGGGAGAGAGAAAAACCATCCAAGTTGATTCAATAAAGGATATTACCTCACCCACCTTGTCTTTGCAAAACTGTTAGTTAACTCTTACAGTGTTGCCTCCTTTGAGACTGGATGCTGATCCTTTATGTGATCTGATGTCTGTTATTGAACCAAGCAAAGCAATTGCTTCCATTAGGGCTGAATGTATGGCTTCCATGGCATTCCCATCCTCTTTTGCTTCTGAGAACCACTGAGGCCTGCTTCTGAATCCTGCTCTGTCACTATGCTTCCAGGCCAGCTCTTTCTTCTGTCTCTTATCCATCTTTCTGTGCTGCTTCCCAAGGTGCTGGTGCTTGGCCACCAGTGTTTGATAGGGGGTAATGGTAGGATCCCATTTAGCCTCGATACAGTGCTCCTGATGGACCATAGGAAAAATAACCTGATCTGGTGCAACACTGGTATAATCGTCTCCCCTTGCTAGCCTATCCTAGCCTAACTCAGTTAAAGATCGTGCACAAAACACGCTTTCACTGTATAAACCTTTTTATGCAGCAGAGATAAAAATTAATTCCCTTTCTAAGAGTTGGATCCCTGACACCTGAATTGGAGCTGGCTGGTACCCCTAAATCGGTGTTCTCTGTAACTGCTATAGCCTCAGTTAGTCTATTACATTGGTTCGGTTTTTCCTAAAGAATGAAATATTTTGTCATACTAATATCTCCCAGTAATGTGAAACTGACAGTGAATACAGAAATACTGAGAGTAATGTTGTAGTCCTGAATCAACAGTGATTTGCTGTATGAGGCTGAGGGAAATCTCTCTGCCTCAGTGTCCTTCATCTGTAAAACTAGTATGCCTGTCTTTCTCAGGAGTTGTGTTTAAGAAGCATAAATAATTGTAATGTGCTTTGAGATTCTTGGATTAAATGTAATACGACTGCTTAACACTTCATATCTTGCTTTACAGCTGTTAAATAACCCTGATAGCTCCTAGGGAGATTTTTTACTTTACTATTTTACTGATGAGGAGAGTAAGGCAGAGAAGTTAAATGACTTGTCCTAGTCTAGAGCCTTGGGTAAAGTGGCTGTCTTGCTCAGACTGCTAAACTACGCTGCCTCTCTGCGAGGTGCTGTATAATATATAAGTACAGGGCCTGATATTTCAGAGGTGTCCAGAATCTGCAGCTTCTATTCAAATAATTTGGAGTTGTGATTGTTCCCTGTTTCTGAATATCCATCCTATGGTGGTGTTAGAGCCACACTAACAAGGAAGTTTTAAAAAAAGAAAAGAAACTGAGCCATTTATACTTGCACCAGTATAGAAAAACAGGAAAATATTTGCCAAATGGAGGGGTGGGTGGGAAGAATAAATAAATTAATTGGTTAAGAGAAAAATATTTACCAGCTTCCAAGTGGCACTACAAATAATAGAAAAAAGAAATAAACTATCATCTTACGTGAGTAAAGTAACCAGAAGCTTTTATTCTGTGATCATTGGTTAGATAGATCTGTGTATTCATCCCAGTTGGAAATGTAAGTTGTACTTGTGACCTTCACAAAGTGCTGAGCTTTTCAGCATGCTGCCTGAAACTCCATCTAGTGTGCGTCTCTCTCTCTCTCTCAGCCCCTCATTCCCATTATGGCAGGTAAGAATAATTTTGCTTTCATTTGATTCCTTCAAGGAAAGCACCTTCCCTGTGCCCTAGGAGAGATGCTCCTATGTGGTCTAGAGCTTGACACTTGAGGATTAAGAGCCTTACAAACTTCTAGCTTTAGCCTTAGTATCTAGAATTAAAACATCGTTCAAAGAATGTGTGTGAGGAGGCTTGAAGGAATGGGATCTCTTCAATTAAAATGTTTCTAAAACCCAAGCAGGAAAAGCACGCTGGGCTAGACCATTTTAGTGGCTGAGTTTGAAATGCATTGCCAGACTCTACTTATGCTTTTGAAAGTAGTAGTTTTCTTTGGTATTAAATATTTGTTTTTAATCTATATTGCATGTTTAAGTGGATTTTTAAAAAATCAAGATAATCCAGACTTTTACTGCCCAATATGTTTCAATGATAAATCAAGAGTCATTGTCGAAAGGCTTCTGATATTTACATACAATATAATACAATACATTATTTCCAATATATTGGCATTTGTAAGCAAAAACTTAACCACTGGCTCTTCTGTGCTGTGCAGCCTATTGAAATTCTGACTATGGTTTCAGCAGACATTTTTCCATAAATAGCTCTGGAACTGTGGAACACTGGTTTGTTTTAGGAGGCCTGCTAAAGTATGGCCTTCCAAGGACTATTCCTCCTCCTAGGTTCATTTTATTTATATATTGCTGTTTACCCAGAATGGGCAGGGGGAGAAGAGATGGGGGCGGGCGGACTGATTGGAATAAATTGAGCAATAAATACTACGTTCACTGTAAAGCAAGGGATTGATAAATTACCTGAAGGGAACCTAGAGGAAAGGATAAGAAATACAAGACTTATTGATGAACAGCTGCAGGTTTATTTCCTACACTAGTATTGAGTTCATTTTAACACTGTTATATTGTAAGTAAACATTGATACATAACACATGTAAACACTTTAATCTGGAAGGTTGCCCATCCATGAAAAGGATCCCTGCAGAAGTTTTATTGATCTGATGTTCTGATTTATGTGAATTGGAGCATAAATTTATTTTGTAGTGGATATTTCTGTTACCCCTTCCTAGGGATAATGAATTAGAATTGTATTTCATCTTCATTCTTAAATATGAGTGATTCCTTGGACAAACTTTGCATAAATACATCTTAAAATATTAAGGCTTCATCTTTCGGAAAATCAGCAGTGTCTTTTAAAGGGGTGGGGGAGAAAAACCAAAAGAAGTTTTCTTGAAGAGCTTCTAAATGTTTGTTCCGTTTTCTTTTTTGTCACGCATTGTGAGTCTCTCTTAGTTCACAGGGCTCATCCCTAAAATACATGTGGAGTTCCTAGATGTATCTTGGCAAAGCAGATATCCTTTTAATGAAAGAGTCAGAGGGCCTGAAATCAACTTGAGCATTTGTGAAAGCCAGGTTTTCAGTGGCTGACACATTAGGTGCAATCTCCTGTTTCTGGTTATGGAACGTCACCTGTCATACTGGAGTGGACTACAAAAACACTGCATACAACAATGGAATGGATGAGGACTTTGGTTTTTATTAGTTGCATGAGCCCTGTTTATTAATGGGTTAAATCCTGTATCAAACCATTACAGCATAATTTAAAATCAAAGCTCATGGATTTTTTAAATCTGTCTATAAATCATTACAAATCTAACTATTGATGCAATAGCCCTTTGAAAGCTCTTCGTGGCAATCAGACATCAGTCGAAGCCAGATATCATTTATTGGGATAAATGGCTGTGAAAGATTTGGGCTGAGGAGGACGAGTAGGATTAGTAGAATCCTAGTGCCTTTTGAAACTGGATGGTATTTCTGAGGTTCTGCAGGAACAGTCCTTTTGGTTCTTCCTAAACATTTTGCACATTGAACTGATTTCTCTAAGGAAACAAAGCTATAAATAAGACTGCTAGGCAGAAAATAGGTTTCTTAACAGTACAGCAAGGCATATCCACTAACCCATTCTGGGGAAATGAATCAACACTTAACTGAAGATTAGAATTTCAACTATCTAGGAAGGATGAACTAGGAAGCCACAAAGTTTTATCTAACTTCCCAGTGAGTGTACTGGGATCCAGAGACTGTATATAATAACTTCCATTTCCTTAGGGTCTTTTGTCCAAGAATCTCAGAACACTTGTACAAACATGAATTTAAAAAAACAACCTTGCAAGACTCCAGTGAGTATGTAACTTTTATCCTATTTTGTTGATAGAGCTGTTACTGTCCAAGGTGAAAGTAGCAAAGCTGAAATGGAACTCTGATCTCCTGCTTTCCAATTCTGTGCTATAACTAACAGAACATCTTTTGAGTCTCTAAAAGTGCCACAAGACTCCTTGTTTGTTTTGCTGAACTAGACTGACACAGCTACCTCTCTGGCACAAGACTCCTTGTTTGTTTTGACTAGTGTGATAGCAGTTTGAGGGGTGAAAAGGATGACGCAGTCAGTCTTGCTTATATGGTAAGAGGCTCCTCCAAACAGACTGTGCTAGAATTTTAGTCTGGAAAGACTTTGGTGGTAATGGAGTTGGAAACAAACTTAATCTTTAGAAATTAATAAACAGCAAAACAGTTTTGCTACAGGTTTATACATGATTACTTGTTTCAGCACATTATCTGCCCACAGAGTTTTATGTTACTTTTAATGTACTGGAATATTAGAGCTAGACAAGTGGTAAGTTAAAGCAGAAATAAGGTAATGTACTTATAAACCTGTTAGGCTTTATTCATCTCATATTATTCAGAAAATCCACATTACCAGTTATGCAGGATTTGGGGTTATGTTTTGCATATGGTGGTAAAATAGTCGGGCCTTAAAGAGTTCCTATGTGCGGCAATTTTGGGTGTTAATTTAAAATACTGTTTTAAGTTCTTTTTGTTCCTTTACAGTTAGATATGGACCATATGTAATTGTAAGGGGGACAAAAATAATAAGTTAACCCAAATTTATTTAAATCACAGGCAATTTAGTAACCCTTGAAACAAATTTCTCCAAAAAGTTGTTATAAATCAGTTTACGTATAGAATTTTATGCCTGCTTTGCAACATGTACATCCTTCTTTTGCCATATTAAAGCAATTGTTCTGAACAGTGTAGTCCACGCTAATGATCTTTTTAGTCACTGTACACTCTCTATCCGGGCCACATACAGAATACATACACAGATTACATGTATCACTTCATCAGTTGGAGCCTTTTAAATTCATCTGTCTGTGTGTTCTTGAGGCTAATGGCACAAGACGTTTGTAGAAATTCCTTCAGCTGTAGCTCTCATCCCTATTAGGTCACAAATTTGGTATCCTTCAGAGCCTGGTGTAGCCCCCATCTTTTTGCCCAGGGCTCTACTTATGGGTTTTATAGAATTGTTTTGCAAATATGTCCAGATTCTTATGGTTTTCATCACTGAAGAACTCACTGCTACAGAACTGCTGCTGTCCTGAGCCTTTTCTGTATATGGGAGCACAACTGATTGAGGAAGAATTAGTGTTGTTGCCCACTGTGGGCAGTATTAACCTTTTTTTTTTTTATAAATTTATTATTATTTTTTTTTTAATGTGATCTATGCAGCTGGTGTAAAGCTTTATCTACATGGACCAGCAAGACACACTACAGGGCTGTGATTTCTACAGCTCACTTATTTGGTGTTCATTGATTGTCTGTGTAGACTGCTGGTGCAAACTAAAAATTTTGTAGTGTGCTCTAACATATGATATAGGGCTATGTTTAAGCACAGTAAGGAACTTTTAGTTTGCACCAGCGGAATCTACTCGGACCAGTCAATGTCAATGTGCAACCTGATAGTGGACTTTAGAAACCACACCTAGATAACGTGCCTTGTTGCTCCATGTAGGCAGCCCTATAGTGTTGGGTACTATAGGTTATGGTCTCTGGAATTCTGCAACATTAAAAGCTCATTCTGCTTTTTTTTTGTCTGACCCAATCTGAATAGTGACTTGTGATTTCTCTCCCAATGGATGTATACATTTTGCATGATGTCATTTATTCTCTTACACATATTGGTGGCACATATGTGTTCAGTCCATATGCTAAAAATCCTTATGGCATTTTCATTGAAAAATGTAATCTAGCACCAAGTCATTTCTTGGGAAAGACAGTCTGTTATTTTAATGTTTTTAATATAGCATTGGTCACTTTCTCCATGTTGTGTTTTCGCTAATGTTTCCAGTGGTAAATTTGCTGTATGATTACTTGAGGCATACCTAACCTGAATGTGTAGTGTTTTCAGGGAAATGCTCTGCATGATCTTGTTAACATAGGAGTAGTGAGGAAAGTTCTGATGAGATGGAAGGAAAGGAGGTGCAAGCTGAGGTCAGAGTTGGTGTTCAACAGTCATCTGACAGGAAACATGTATTTGCTTTGAATATAGAAGAAGGCTTCTTAGGTTGGCAGTCTGCAGCAGAGGTTTTTTGTGGTGACTGGAAAACTGAATCACAGTTATGGCACTAGTGTTGATCAGCTTTCTGGAATTACAAATATCAATGTGTCACATGTGACTGATTGCTATTTGTTAGAGGCAAGATGATTTTCCCCTCTCAACTGGTCTGGAGAGAGCTATTTAAATATCATGACATAACTTCATTTTATTTTGTGACTACATATTTAATATTGCTCCTGCAAAAATGGGGGGGGGGAGACGCAAAGAAAAGTCATGATATGTAATTGAATAGTCTTAATTGTGGATAAATTTTGTGGTTTCATAACCTGTGATAGTAGTCACCCGTCTTTCCAAGGTTATTTAAGACTGGTACGTCTGGATTGCTGCCACTTGCGTCTCCTATGTGTATGATATTAATAAACTGGTGTCAAATGTCCTGGGAACGGGTGATGTGGGTTGAAAGACCTTTTGTTTCAGCCAACAATAGAACTGAATTACTGTGAACAGGAAAGGCCAATAACCATTTCCGCTCACATTTTAGTGATGACTTTAGTGGAGCATGCATACAGAGTAAATTTAAACATCTGTACCAGAAAGTTGCTCGCTATCGGCAATATTTTATAGATTTGTATTGCAGTTTTTATGTTCCCAATTTCGCAAGTGTAAAATAACATTTTTTTAATATTTTTTTAGTTTCCTTAAAAATGCCTGCATATTATGGTGCTATTAAGGCAATGAAATGAGGGGAAAATCCATTTGTTGAAGTAGATTAGAATTTTGCTATGTGGGTTACCTGCAAACCCAGTTACCTGGGGACAGTAAACTATAGGGCAGGGCTTGGCAAAATCCGGGGACCAGGTCGCCATGGCAATCGGGGTTTGTAGCTTGGCTCCTAGCTCCACTTTGGAAATGCAGTGGATGAGCACCCTCTGATGACCAAAAATAAAACTGCTAGCACCTATCTGGTAGCCAGTTTTGTCGAGCTCTGCTACAAGGGGACTTCTTTTAGAAACTCAGCTGGATCCCTGAGTTAAGAACTGGTCAGGAGAGCCTTGCAAGGATTGGAAATATCTGAGATAAAAGTAATGTTACAGACAGAGCTTTGGACCACCTTGTCAAACCTTCCATACAGAGCTGATAAAACACCTCTACTGTCAAAGTCCAGAATGGAGTCCGCCTTCCTCCTCTTTCTAAATTGAGATGTTGGCCTAGACCAGGAGTCTCAAACTCAAATCACCACGAGGGCCACATGAGGACTAGAATATTGGCCAGAGGGCCGCATCACTGAAACCTTTTCATACAGCGGTTTTTAAAACCCTGAAGGGCCACCAGTTTGTTTAATTAAAAAGTAATTAACTGAATTCAAAGTGATTGTAAATAAAAATAATTAATTTGGTTTAATTAATTGAATTTGAATGATTTTTAATTGAAATTTATTTTTTAGAAAGGTTTTTAAAAACCTTTAAAAATTTAATTTTAATTAAAAAATATTTTTAAAGTTTTTTTTTAAAAAAAAAAAAAAAAAAAGAAAGAAGGAAAGAGAAGGGAGAGAGAGAGGAAAAAAGAGAGAAGGAAGGAAACAAGGAAGAGAGAAGGAAGGGACCAGACAAAGCTCCCCACAGGGACCTCATGGAGTCTCCCCCAGCAGCCCTCCCTCCACCCCCAGGCCACCCTCCTGCCAGTGCACCTGGGCCCTGACCTGGCCCTGGGTGCTGAGTTTGGCTGCTCCGGTTGCCTGGCCCACCGTGCTCCCCTGCCACTGCCGAGTCTCCTGGAGGGGTGGAGAGGTGTGGTCTGGGGGCATGACGTGGCCCGGAAGCACTGCTGATGGTGCCGAGGAGCTCAGCTAGGTCAGCGGCAGGACCCCGGGTAGGAGGCAGGCGGCTGCAGCCCAGCTGCCAGCTCCCGGCCGGCAGGAGCATGGGCTATTTGCAAAGCCATTCCGAGTCTTGTTGTGGACCGTGAGAGGTAACTCCCCAGGCCGCATGTGTTTGAGACCCCTAGCCTAGACCCAATATTCTTGGAAGTTGTAATGGATGCAGATGGAACAGCTAGCTCCCTCCGCATTGGAGCACCCCTTCAAGTAGTTGAAGGTTGCTATCAAATCTCCCCTCAGTCTTCTCTTCTGCAGACTAAATAAGCCTAGTTCCTTCAGTCTCTCCTCATAAGTCATGTGCCCCAGCCCCCTAATCATTTTTGTTGTCCTCCACTGGACTCTTTCTAATTTGTCATATCCTTTCTGTAGTGGGGAGACCAAAACTGGACACAGTATTCCAGATGTGGCTTCACCAGTGCCTGATAGAGGGGAATAATCACATTCCTCATGCATGAAATATAAGAAGGCAGAGAGGAGGAGAAAAGTGTCTTCAGTAATTATATGGATAGTTGTAATCCTAAAATAAAAACTCTTTGCCCTATTTAAAAAAAAAAAGTGTGTGGGGTGGAATCAGGTATGAGGATGAGAAAGGGAGGAAGTTTTATATCTTTACTCTTACCCACCACCAGTAAACAAAGGTTATCATTGGTTACCAGTTAGTGTCTGAATCTACAGTATAACTCCCTTCCAGGGAACAAAAACTTTCTGTCCTACCTCTCATTTCATTTACACTTCCTGTCTGACCCCTATCCATTTTTAATGCTCTTCCCCCCCTCCCCCCAACTGTCTGTGTATAGGTGTCATGTTTTCAGTTGTGCTGTACCATGTGTTTGGAACTGCGGTGTCCTCCCATCAAGGTGATTCACTCTTGCTATAAGTGTTTTTGTTTACTTTTAGGATTAGTGCTCTGTAATCCACATTATGATATTTGTATGAAATGCTCATTGTATTAAGAGCTCCATATAAATGCAAAAGATATGCATGTAAAGAGTGTTATACCAATGGGCTGTCTCAATCTGACAGGGTGCAGAGGAAATTTTCTTAACAGTATTTTTAAATTTTTCATGAAGTTGCATCAAACTTCACTGACAGTGTAATTAAATTTTTCCACTTTTGATTCATTTTGTATGTTGCAAGATCTTTTTCACAGTAATGAAGTACATAATTGCAATACATTTCTTTTAATTAGAAACAAGAGAAAATCCAGCTAAGGTTGCGACTTAATGCATATATACAATTTTCTGCCATCAGCTGCTAAAACAAGGAGTCTCTCAGGCTTTTGCAACTGTTTTGTAGCCTCAAATAATAGGAGGATTTTGCTTTATCTTGGACTTGAAAGGAACACCTTAGTTTGTACTGATGCTTTCCAGATACATAAAAAAAACCCACAAAATTATAGACCAGAATTTATCCTCTCAGCAGGTTTTTGTCTGGAACAATGCTGAATACATTGGTTGCTGTATTGTTTGTTTTGTTTTTTTCCAAGCAGACTAAGGGATTTAGGCTTAATCTCAACCATTATCTGTGCTTGGTGAACCTCAAGAGTTCCTAGCCTCTCCTGACCTCAGGATGCCACCTGACTCCCATTCTGCTCTCAGCTGTTACCTGTGGCTTGTAGGGAGGCACTGTTTCTTTTGAGTTTGGAATTGTCTGTTGGATCTTATTGAAGATAATGATTTTAGTTATTGCACCTTTTTTTGATAGATCTGTTTATCTTCTTATCTGTAAATGCTTCACTCTTTGAGAACTTGGTCAATTTTGCAGTCCAGGAGAGTTGGGAGGTGCACAGGGGGCCCATCTCCTACCAGAAGTGACCTTCTTGAGTGTTAGGTATTGAAGGCTTCCAAGTACTTTTTAAGATTACTACTGTGTCTTTGGTAGGATGGTATAAATCCAGGTAAAAATTTTGGCCAAGCTATAAGAAAAGCAAATCTTGGCATGCCAATACTACCAGGTTCTGGCTTCTTTGGGCATGTTTGTACTTTGTTCAGGACATGTTCTTCCCTGCTTGCTCTTCAATCTTCTACTCTCCATGTAAATTAAAAACTATGGTAGTGATTGAAGGGCAAGAAGTTGGGAGTGAAGGGGGGAATAAAAAAAAGGTTGCTACTTGTTCCAGCTACACAGTAACTATGATGGATATGGGCAAATAAATGGGAAAAAGTTGGTGCAAGGGCCATCCTGTCTGAAGGACTTGTTGAGACCAAGAAAAAAGGTGTTCTTCAGAAGTGTTCGCTATCAGGATTTTTAACCACTTTTAGTGGTATCTTTTAAAAATGTGTTAGTTGGTTATAACTACTCTCTCACTCATTAATCTTTTTGCATCACTCTAGTTCTTGTTCACACTGGTAAACATTTGTTCCAGAGGACTGTTAGTTTCTGGTAAATAGAAAAAAATTTCTTCGTATGTCAGTGCTATAAACAAACATGTTGGTGCTTGAAATTTTTTTTTGACAGAAGTGAATAACTGAGACTTTCAGTTATTCCAGAAGAATTTCATGGGATACTGGGTAGAACAGGATACGTAATCCCTTTAGTCTAAGGATAGTATCCTGCCTTTTTATTTGCCAGACGCATTTTGAAGTGAAAGTCCACTTTGCCAGGAGACTGCCAACCCCACGGGCAGATGGCTTTTCCACAGAAATTTTACAGGGTACCCATCTGTACTACTTCGCATACTTGTGTTAGGCATTACAGTTTTGTTTGTAGCTACATAATACTGCACATGGAAGGCAGGTGTTTGCAGACTACTTTCTGTGGAGTAGTGTTTCTCCAGCAGGGCTATGCAGAGATCATGTAGGAGGGACATCGGCTCATCTAGATATTTGCCTTCTTTTACAACAGGCCACATAAAAAGCCTAGTGAAGTCAGTGTAAACCAGGCCTCGACAAATCTGTTGGTCACTTAGGGGCCAGCCCAAAAACTTGGGTGCCCCTAGGTATCTGGCAGCGAAGCCCCCCGCCGCCCAAAACCACCATGGCTCCTTTTGGTGGCAAGCCCCTCCCCTGCCGCTGCCAAAAAAAAAAGCTGCTTGCAGCTCTTTTGGTGGTGCTGGGGGGTGGGGTGGGGTGGTGGGAGATGGCGGTGCTGCAGGGGAAGAGTGCTGCCTTCTCTCCCTTGGAGCCACTGCAGAAAGACTCGCCAGCAGCAGCTTTTTTTTTTGGTGGCAGGGGATGGGTTCTTTAGCTTGCCACCAAAAATAGCCACTATCAGTGGCTCTTTCAGCGGTGCTGTGGGCAGGGGGGAAGAGGGAGAGAGAGCGGTGCTCGAGAGAGAGCTCTGCTGTCTCTCCCTCTTCCCCCTACACTGCTGAAGGAGTTGCCAGCAGTGGCTTTTTTGGTGGTGGGGGAGCCCAGTGCATTCTGTGCGGTAGGGGGGGCCTTTGCCCCGGCATCCTTAGGCACCACAGGCAAAATCCTAGGCGCCATGGCGACCTAGCGCCTGGGATTTGTCGATCCCTCACATAAAGTAAAATTTCATACCACAGTGACTTGTTTATACTGCTCAATATACTACACACCAGTGGTTCTCAACCTTTTTGGCTGGAGGGCCACAGGTGAAATTTTTACAATTCTGAAGGGCCGCTAGTCTCCACCAGATACTTCCCCGCCCCCAGCCGGTCATGCACTCCACTCTCTTTGGCTCCCTCCAGCAGGGATCCCAGCTATATGCTGAAATTTAAGTACAATATTTATTTTCCAGTTGACTTATTTTGTGTTTATATGGCAAAAATGAGAAGGTAAACAATTCTTCAGTAGTAGCGTGCTGTGATAGTTTTGTATTTATATGTGTGATTTCATAAATAAGTAGTTTGTAAGTGATGTGAAGCTTGGGATACACAAGACAGATCAGACTCTTGAAAGAGATACAGTAATCTTGTAAGGTTGAAAACCATTGTTATGGAGTACCTATATATTGTGATCTGACAAACACTTTGGTAGTTCCCCAGTCATGGCTGAACATGGTTTCTTGAAGTTCTTGCAGTCCAAGATAGTCCACTAAATTACAGTGAAGGGATAGGGTTGAGAATGATTATTTGTTGATGATAATAATGGTTACTTTCTAGACTGGACACAGGCAGCTAGCAAACCTCAGAGATGGCATCCTCATCAACCCTTTGAATTTTCTCAGTTCCAATCTTACAAAAACATCATAATGCCCATACTGGGTCGGACTAATGATCTGTCTAGCTCAGTAGCCTGTCTTCCTTCAGTGGCCAGTGCCAGGTGCTTCAAAGGGAATAAACAAAACAAGTCAATTATTAAGAGATTCATCCAATCCCAACATCTGCGAGTCAGAGGCTTAGGGACTTCCAGAGCATGGGGTTGCATCCCTGACCTTCTTGGCTAATAGCATTTTGAGGAGGATAGGCTTGTTCTTCATTAACTTATCTAATTATTTTTATTTTTTTAAAACCAGTGTATAGTTTTGGCCTTTGTATTATCGCCCAGTTATAAGTTCCTCAGGTTAGCTTCGCACTGTGGAATAAATACATCCTTTTGTTTGCTTTAAACCAGCCATCTATTAATTGCTTTGGGTGATCCCTGGTTCTTGTGTTGCATGAAGAGGTAAATAATGCTTCTTTATTTTCTTTTGGAAGACAATTGTCAAACCATTGTCTGGACTGGCATATTAATTAGTAATACGTAAAACCTAGAAAATTCCAGAATTTGTATTTAAGGTCCCTGGGACCTAATAGCTCCATAACTGTCTTGGAATACTATAATTCTTTGTCCAGAATCCTTAGAAACATAAGCAGATTGCTCCGCTTGTGTAAACTAACCGATTTGCTTACTGAGTGCGTACACACTTGGACACACCAAAGTGGCTCCAAAAACTTGAGGAAACTTTTTCTGACTGGTGAAATAAAGGCACTCTGTTGACTGTCATGATTGTCTTACTGCTGCAGAATAGGTGTTCTGCCTGCCAACTGTGTTTTATAAGCATCACCGTCCAAAGTTCATTGTACATTAAAATTTAGAGCTGTTCTCTGCTGTTAAAAATAAATGTTCTATGACTGTTCTAAACTAGAACTACAGATTCAATATAGAAGATCATCTTAGTCACAAAAATTCAGCTTGTGGAATTAAGTCAGTTCATTAGGCAGCTCATTAGGCTAATTAATTTTCACTAATGGAATTTTCAGTATTTTAACCCCCTCTAAGCTGTTTCTTACTAAAATCTCCAGGCTTTCTGGCTTGCTTGCACTGTCTCATGGACAGAGTTCTCTACTGTTCAGTTTTTAGGCCAGCAGGTGGGTAAGTGTGGAACACTCCTCAACCCGTTGCCTACAGTGAGATTCCTATTTCAAACTTGTTACACCCTCAGCGCAAAACATATCAAGGTCTCACAGATGAGTGTGATCTTAGCTTGTTTTCTTGCTAGATGTTTGTTTTTGGTTGAATTGCACACTGCTGTAGAACTGAGGAACAGGAAGAGACTCTTCAAGGTGAATTGGTTTCATCCATGTTTGTTTTAAATACTGATGGTTCCCCCCTGTCAATCTGTGCAAGTTTGATATTAATGGGAAATCAGATGGGGGTTCATTTGGCAAGGTTCCTTTTTACTAATAATACTTCTGTGCCCTACAACATTAAGCCTCTCGGCACTATTATGGTTGGAAGTGGATTTCTAAGAGTAGCATAAAATCAGTATGGCAAACATATACAGAAATCAAGGCTTCTGAAAGTGACTAGTTACTTTGGGTGCCCAACTTGAGACAGTAAAATGACCTGATTTTTCTGCAGGTACTGAGTCCCTACTTTTTCCTTTCACTACTTTGATATTGGGGGTGGTTTATCTGCTGACATTAAGATGTTTTATATTTTTTAAGCTTCCGGTATGTCCTGTCTTCCCACAGTAAGGTCTGAACATACTACATCAGTCATCAAAACATCTTTTCATACTTATCCTTTTTTCCTTGATAGAGTTTTGTTTCATTGCTCTGATTTTAGCTAGGAGACCTGCAGATTCTCTCTCTTCATGCTGGAAAAGCTTGTGTTGGAACTGTAGCAGACTTTATTCTCATTGGGACGTTTACTTTTCTTCTGACCCCAAGTTAATCTTGATTTCTCTTAAAACTCTAAAAGTTAAGGGGAGAATAGGTGGCTGTGGTGGGAGGAATAGTGAGCTCAGGGCAGCTTGAAGATATCACACACATGCGCTTGCACAAAAAATAGTAACTGGGGCAGCTATTGGCAGACTTACAAGACTTCTGAAACAGCAGACTACACTCTCTAAGGCCACCATGGCAGTACTTTTGGGTCAGTTACCAAGAACTTTCAGGCAGAGAGAGGCAGGGCCTTTTAAGATACTTGTTTAAGATTAGCTTGATTTATTTCTCAGTACTGCTGTGCGCTGTATCTAGGTTTGATTCACAGTCTTTCACTTGGGTTGGCACTCTCCCAGATATAATAGTTGTTGGTTAAAAAGTAACATGGGCTGTCCCTGTCCAGTCCTCTCTGGTTTAAAAAAAAAAAAAAAAAAAAAAGCTTGGCTTTCATATAGTGTTAGGAATTGAAGTTTTAGCTTTTAGCTCACTGGTTGAGAACCAGTGTTTACAAATCATGAAAATGTTGGTTTGTACTGAACCAACAACGGTACGTTTAGTTCTGGCAAGTTGTATGGTACTGGACCTGATTAGCAGCTTGTTTTAATTTGCTTCACTTTGATTCCTACGTGCTTTTAGTAATCAAAATAGACTCTAAGGTCAGAAGGGACCAATGTGATCACCTAATCTGACCTCTTGCACAATGCAGGCTACAAAACCTCACCTACCCACTCCTGTAATAAACCTTTAACCTAGGACTGAGTTATTAAAGTCCTCAAATCATGATTTAAAGACTTTAAAGTACAGCGAATCCAATAGCAAGTGAGCTGTGCCCCATGCTACCGAGGAAGACAACCCTCCCCCCCAGAGCTCTAACCAATCTGCTTGGAAGAAAATTTCTTCCTGACTCTACATATGGTGATCAATTAAACCCTGAGCATGTGGGCAAGACTCAACAGCAAGACACTACGAAAGAATTCTCTGTAATAACTTAGAACCCACACCAACTTATGTCCCTTCTCAGGTCATTGGCATATCCACCACCAGTAGTAAAAATTGGTCAATTGCCAAACTAGGCCGTCCCATCATACCGCCCCCTTCATAAATTTATCAGGCTTGGTTTTGAAGCAAGCTAGGTTTTTTGCCTCCATAGCTCCCCTTGGAAGGCTATTCCAGAACTTAACTCCTCTGATGGTTAGTAACCTGTGTCTAATTTCAAGACTAAATTTCCTGATGGACAGTTTATATCCATTTGTTCTTGTGTCCACATTGGCGCTATACTCAAATATTTCCTCTCCCTCCCTGGAATCTATCCCTCTAATGTATTTACAGAGAGCAATCATATCTCCCCTCAACCTTCTTTTGGTTAGGCTAAACAAGCCAAGCTCTTTGAGCCTCCTCTCATAAGGCAGGTTCTCCATTCCGCAGATCATTCTTGTAGACCTTCTCTGCACCTGTTCCAGTTTGAATTCATCTTTCTTAAACCTGGGGGACTAGAAGTGCACACAGTATTCCAGATGAGGTCTCACCAGCACCTTGTATAACAGTACTAACACCTCCCTATCTCTCCTGGAAATACCTCGTCTGATGCATCGTAGGACCATTTTTTTTTTTTTTCTTTCCACGGCCACATCGCATAGGCAGCTTATAGTCCTCCTGTGATCAACCGGTACACCCAGGTCCTTCTCCTCATCCATCACTTCCAACTGATGCACCCCCAACTTGTAGGAAAGATTATTAATCCTAAATGCATGACCTTGCACTTTCCACTATTAAATATCTATTACTATTCACTATTTAAGAACTTATGAACCACTGTAGATGAAGATTAGCATTTTATACCATTTGAAATCTGATTCCAAAATCAGTTAGCATAAAATGCTGGTTCATTTTCGTCTGTTCTTGAGATACCAGCCAGGTAATAATGCCAAGAAATAAAATGATGGGCAAGTGTTTTCAAAAGTGACTGGTATTTTAGATGCTTTTATTTTTGTTTCTTAAAACTGAGATGCTTTTAAGATATCTGGCTTTTCAGAAAGTAGTGGATATCCAGCCTCTGAAAATCCAAGACTATAGTCAGCATGATGGGATTTTTAAGGCCTAATATATCCCACCCAGGTGAGGCTAGCTGAGAATGCTGCACAGAAATTTAGTGTTTCTGTCCTTAAAGAGGTATACAGGATTTTACCCTGTTCTGATTCATTACGACAATTTTTCTGTTCCTACAAATAACAGACCATTCTGTTTAGTCTTTTTTTTGTTGTTTGTTAGTGTCCTGGGCCTGATCATAAATATAGATATTGGGGCTATTTCTAATCCCTTTTGGAAGAAAGAAAAAAATGGGTAAGAAATGGAGTATGGGAAGGAAAAGATGATCCCTGGGAAGAGGTATTCCTTCTTCAGTAAATAAAAAAAGGACATAATTTGGATGTAGACTTTTTCTCACCAGTTCTAGAATTTGCCTCTTTGCAGATAAAATGTCTTTTATATATCTAGAGTAGAAATTAAATAGATACTTCCTGCCTGAATTTTTTATTTTTTTTAAATATAGTTGGCAATCCCATGCCACCTTGATGAGCAAGATAGATCAGGTCACTTTTGTTTCCTTTTTAGATTTGGGAGATCTCTACTTAAACTATGGTGGGACGAATGAGCAGGAAGTTTAGGTGCCCTGGAAGAGTCCTCCATTTATCCTCTCCATGACAGCTGCTGAAGGGGACCAGCCTGGTGATGTACATTTATGCCTGTCCTTTGCTAAAAGACCTTTATCAGTTAGGAATCTGTCAAACCTGCTTTTCACTTCTGTGCTGCAGGATTAGGCTGAAAAAAAATCTAATTTCTAAAAATATACTTGCAAGGAGTCTTGTGCTGTTGTTCCTTCGGAGTTGTCTTTTAGCAGCCTATGATAGATTTCTTTTAATTCAGACATATGCATTGTAATTGTCTGTCTATCTTTATGTGAACAGAACTCTGAAAACCTGTGAATATCTTGCATCCATAACTACATACCTAAATTGACTATGCCCGTTAAATTTGCAGTCATTACAAAGTAAGCAAGCATATTAATGATAGAATTGGGTTATTCTTCCTATATTACATTTCATGTGAATAAGCAATTGAATATATAATTTAATGAATAAGCAATTTTTTTAAACACCTTTACCATATGAGAACTGTGGCTTAGCGTAGCTATCTTTGATAAGCACCCCTAATAATCTTGTTAGACCTGTTCTGTTGTAGTACATTAACATAATACCCTAATTCAGTAGTCATTAATAAGATTATCGATATCAAGTTTAATTTAAATTTACGTTATTATCCATGTGCCCGTGCACGGAGGGTTCTGTTTTGAGTAAAGCTACTGTAACAGATGAAAAGTAGGTATAAAAGACTTGGGATGGGGAAGGCTTTTAGGAGGAGAACTTTTTTCCTCCTTAGCTCTGCTGATTTTGAAGTTTGATCATTTTCCATAGCTAAGCAAGTAGCCCTGTGGTTTAATGAATTGGACTGGTATTGAGGAGAATTAGGTTCAGTCCCTGTGGGATCTCAGGCAAGTCATTGCGTTTTCCTCTGCTTCAGTTTTTCTAGCTATAAAAAGTGATTATACTTCCTTACCTTAATGGGATGGGGTGAGAATAAATTCATTAATATGTGTGCTCAGATATCATAGCAGGGAGGAAGACCCTAAATAATCTCTCTCGTTTTACTTTATCAGAATAGTGTCTTCCTCTTGCCCGCTCTTGATATCCCATACCATTGTAATTAAATTCTTGGTCCTTGAAATATCAGAATACAGTTCTTAGTGTCAAAAATCTCAAGATACCTGGAGTTCTTTTCAATAAAATAAAATACTACAGAGTAAGTGGTCTCTTAAGAGCAAGTGGATTTCATATTCATTCTGTGGCTTTCTGCAGATCTGTGAGAGATTGACTGAGTTTACTATATTCTCTAAGGTATATATCCTGTACATGCAGTTCTAGGTGGCTGTCCTTATGACACTTGTGCTTCAAGGTGGAGGGGAGCACTCTGCAGTAAAATGTAGAATGCAGCATATTTCTGAAAATCTATTATGATGCAGATTTACTAGAGTATCCATATGTCTGTTGCTTCTTCCTCAGAGTTTCCCCCTTTGTACTGTTTGCTTGTGGTAGGGATCATTTGGAAGCCCCTGGGCAGCGATGAGAGTAGCCCTGAGTGTTTCCAAAACCCCCACCTAGAGACTACAGTGAAAGCAGCATACATAAAAGGGAGGAGGCAAGAGAAAGCAGCACCATTCTGTAGATGCTGTGTTTCCCATTGCAGCACTGAATGACTGAAATAATCCTGCCTTGTGATTGCCACTAGGATTCTAGTTACCATTTAAAAGAAAAGACTAGCATTCCCTTTATTTGGGAACAAGAGTGTTAACAGATGAAAATACACAAGCAAATCAGTGCACTGCGGAAGATGAAATGCTTCCCCTGTCAATTCTCAAACACTATTAAATCCGCCCAGTCTAACACCAGTGCTTTGATGTCTGCCTCTTTCTTTGACCAAGGTATGGGAATACAGTATTCTTAACGGTGAGTTATTTGATTTAAAATGCTTGATGAGTTGCTTTGTTCTGTACATATTTTATATAAATATACAGTTCAGCAGTATTTTCAGGTTAATAAGAGGAAAGCCTCTTTTTTGCTTGCTTGTATAGTATCTATGTGTTTTGACCTTTTGAGAAGGATTAGCTCAAGCTTGCCTTATAAGAGACAGGTTTCTTGGATTCATTTTATACTTTTTTTTTTTTTAAAGGAGCTTTACAGACATAAAAAGGTTGCTTATTTTCTGTTTTGGTTGCAAATTAACTTCCTTTTTTAATTTTAAACCTAACTTGATCCAAGCAGTTTAAAATATCTGTCTTCGGGATGCTAGAAAAATAGAACAGAAGTGGATCAAGCATTCAGAATTTGAATATCTTGTCACCTTCAGAAGAAGAGCATGCTGTCTTTTCTTGGAGGGTGTGGGGTTGCTAGCATGGAAACTTCATTTGCTGATGGAGGTTTTATGCATCTGATTCTGTAAATAAAACAGGAGCTGTGTGAGTTTGCTGGGCACAAATCAAACACACACACGCAAACCCCTAAGATACTAGAAAGTAGACAAAAAAAGTGAGAAATAGTTAGACTGAGACACCTGCAGTCTATTGGAAGAAATAGTGCATTTAGGAGGAGAGTCTAAGCTTAAAATTACAAATAGATGTATAAAAAGTAAAATTGTTGTTTTAAAAAAAAAAAAAAACAGTTGGGTTGGCTTTTTTTTCCTTCATGAGCAAAGACTAAAAGAAGCTTCTTTGAATGCATTTCTGACAAATTATGTTCAAGGAATATAGTTGACCTAACAAACCTCAGGAAGTTAAATTACAATCCCTTAATTTAGCACTTCCTGGCTTTTGTTGCTGTATATACAGTTGTAAAGCTTTAACCATGGAATGGCAGTTTTCCAGAGTGAGTGACTTGTCATGAAATACCTTGAACGTTAATTTATCTATTTTGCTGTTCTGGTCGTTCTGTAATAAACACACTTTTAGGCTTGGAAAAAACCCAGAAATTTTGGTACGAATGTGTAATTTTTTTAAAGCACACTTTTTTCCCCAGTCAAATAAGTACTGTGATAGCTTTTCCCATGTCATCTTTGGTCAGGTTTTAAAGCCAATTTTTACCGTTCAGATTTGCAGATACCATTCCAGTTTATGAGCAAAATAGTGAGGAGACAATGGTTTTTAGTGCAAACATTGATAGCGCTGCATTGCTGGCATGCTTTTCCAAGTACACTTCATTCTGTATATTTACTTGTATTAAATATTTTTTGAAGCCATGCAATATCCATTTGGACTTGGAATAAGGTGCCAAGGCTTTTATCTGATTAAACAATATTTAAGGAAAGTGTTATTGGATCATATACTTTTCTCAAACTCTTAAGTGCTTTATGTTAACTAAGCAATCCTTTGCTGTAAGTATTATTTCCCCATTTTATAGATGGAGAAAGAGTGATTTTAAATTTACTCACCCAAGATTAGAAGGGAAGTCAGGATTCAAACTTGGGAATTCCTGGCTCGTACATATACGCATCATCTTTTTTATTTTATTTTATTTAGTTGTGTTACCACAGAGGCTTAGAGCTATAGTCACGGACCCAAATCCTGTTGTGCTAGATGCTGTACAAATAGAATAAAAAGACGTCGCTGCCCCTTACAGTCTAATTTGTGAAAGGTGTACATTGAGCACCATGCTACTGTTAATTTACATACCGTAAGTGTTCTGAAGTCTTTTTTTTTTTT
>ML685810.1:5140481-5214196 GCA_007922175.1 Pelusios castaneus
CTAGCTCAGCCCCGGGGCTTCTGGTGACGGTGGGGGCTGGCAACGCATCCCCCGCCACCACCGGAAGCCCTGCAGCTGGACTAGGGGGCTGGCTGTGGGCAGTGCATGGTGGGACAGGTGCCCACCATGCACTGCTCTTCTATCGCAAAGGAGCATTCACACGGGTGAATGCTCCTTTGCGATAGAAGCAGCACATGTGTACACGCGAAAGCGCTATATTTATAGCGCTTTCCTTGTCCCGCAATAACTTATTGCGGGACAAGTTTATCGTGTGTACGTAGCCACAGTTCATAATGCAAACAAAATTGTCCTAAAAACCTTGGGGACCCCTTGAAGTATTCACTTCAGTTAGATTTCTACTTTTCGGGGGTGATCCTTTAATGCAGGTTTCAGTGTAGCTATTGAGAAGTGAAAACTGAAGTTTGTGACAATGTGACATAAGCTTTTCCTTTCCACTCTTAATATATATCATGCAAAAACTAAACTTTACCACGTAAAGGTTTTGGCATCAGAGGGAATTCTTTTCTAAAACTAAACAGAAAGTTCCTTATGCTCTGTTTTAAACCGTGAGTACGTTTTTCGTCCTGGCTACAATAATTTTTTTCATGTCTAAAGATAACGCCGTTTATTTTAATTAACCAAGCATTCTATGTTCTTTTATTCAGGTTAGAATCTGTTGGTGTCTTACAAAATGCACCTCTGAAATAAGGTTCTTATCTTAAAATTCAAATGATTGCTTATGTACATTTTTTTGCACAGCATTCTATTAAATGCACTCTAAAATGAATGGGATTCCAAAATTATATTTCTTTGTACCAAAGAAGATGATCAAGGAAATTCTAAGCTTGGTTTTGAGATACTCTTTGATCTTGAGCAGGCATTCAACTTCAGTTTCCTATTTTGTAAAATGAGAATACTAACTTAAAGGCATGTCTTGGAGAGTGAAGTGTTTTGAGGATGGAAGAATAGTAGTTTTATCACTAATACATTGTATTGACTTCAGCTGGAGAGTCATGGATATGCTTAGAGAATATTAATAAGCTCTCTTGTCCCATGGTGTACTCCTATCTAATTATTTTTACCTTAAATGAAATCCCTTGCCTTGGTGGCTTGTTACCAGAACTTTGTGTCTGCGGAGCCCATTCTCACTATCTTAGAGGTGACTGACAAGAAAATATTCTGTTAACCAAATTTGCCTTTCATCAGACATTGCCCCCAAAGTTAAATCTGCCACAGACTCTTGTTCCTTTTTAGCATGGCTCACAGATCTATTAGGATGTTTTATAGCTGAGCATGATTAATCTTTCTGACTTTATATTTAAATATCACTTAGCTCTGACTCAGATAGGAAGTAGAATCTCAAACATTCCGCACAAAGCAACTCATTGAAAATTACTGAATTCTAAGCATTAGAGTAGCCACAATAGAACAAGCATAGTGCATTACAGTGGATTTCATTTCTTTGGCAATTTATATTTTATTCTTAAGACTTTACAGTGTACTGTAATATACCCTGTAAAAATAATGCAGTGAAATTTCATTGCCATGTAAGTTTTTAAATCTTTTATATTTATAAAATTTGCAGATGATGAATAATTGTAAAGGTTGAAGACAAGTTCATGTACATTAAGTATCCATTCAGAACAAGTATAGAGTTCATGGATTAGAATAATTCTCAAATGATAGATAGTCATATATTTAGCCCTTCTGTAGAGCCTTTCATCTGTAGCTCTCAAAATATGTTACAAACACTAATAAATTGATTCTGGCATTACTCCCCTGAAGAATTATGGGGTAGCTGTGTGGCAAGAATAGTACGCAGTAGAAATTGTACAAAGCACACTAGTGACTATTTCACTTGCCTATTTGAAGATACATAAAAGCAGTCGATGGGATTTTGGCTGTCAAAAGATTTTTTTAACTGATATGCCAATTGTCTGAATTAAAGACCTTAACTTTGGCTTGAAACCATTGAGTTAAAAATTATACAACTTCTATATGTAGGTGGCGATGGGGGTGAAAACTTGAGTATGGGGAAAAATACCTTGAAATAATGATGCCTTGATGGATCAGTCTTTCCTATTCTGAAATACATATGTGCATGTATAACTTGCTCAGTAAAAGGGCTGAAGACTTCTGAACAATGTGTCCATTACTCCTTCCAAGTTTGTTTTTAAATGTGTATACTATACAGTATATTAGCTTAGACAGTGCGTGCGTGCGCACAAGTGCAGTTGGCTATTGTTCCCCACCGAATCTATATACATCAGGTGCAGAATGTTTTCCATCTCTTGCATCGCTGACTAATACGAGGTAGCTGTGCCTTCTCTGTACTTAATTAAAAAACATAACAAAAAATACCCCTTGCTTCCCTCATTTTCTTAGGTTGAAATTCTGACTGTAGTTAAGCTCTTGGAGTATTTCATAACTTGTGAAAATGACTATCCCATAAAACTTCTATTCAACCAAATATTGTAGAATCTCGTTTTAAGAGCCTTTAGTTAGGGTTTTAAGGGAATAAAGCAGGTAGTTATCAGTGTTGGTGTCTTTGGATGGGCCTGCTTATGGAAGTAAGTCATATCAAAATAAGTAATCTTCATTGTTGCGTAAGGATATAAAAGCAATAATAAGATATATTAATCTACTTGACAAGCAGAACACTGTCTGCTTTTTAATTACTAGAAATTAATAAATATCAATAGTTTTATTATATTCAGGTGTGTATATTTTGAGATGCAAGTTTGAATCTCTATTTTGAAATTCTTCCAAACCAGCTTCGAAGCTAATGTAGCTCTGCTAATATTCAGTCAAAACCAGAGAGAAAGCTGCTTATCACTGATAACATTTTTTTCTATGCAAGGATGTGCTTTTGGAAGGACTTTTAAGATTCGATCTGTCTGCTCACATGTATGTTAACTCTTTTGCTGATGTTTGGCTCTGAATATCATAGCATACTAAATTGGTGACATTTTCAGAAGGGCCTAAATGAACTGGGAGCATAAATCCTAATAAAAGCTAGTGGGACGTGCTCCTAAATCAATAAGGCATTTTTGAAATTCTCATTGTGTCTAGTGAATTCAGATACAGAACTTGGAATCCTTTTATCCATGTAATATTAATTATCAGTTTTGGCATAGTGCTTTTGTCTTTATAGCATGCCACAAATAATCTTCCCAGTTTCCCCATGGCATACATATTCCCATTTTAAAGGTAAGGGGAGTGAGGCAGAAAGTTTGATTTACCAGATGCGGCAGAGAGTTGGCATTGGAGTTAGTCTGTGGCAGTGCTTGGGACCCTAATCTATACTTGGACTATGCCTCTTTAGAGAGAGTGGTGTAACAAATGTATTTAATCTTGCCATAACTGTGACCATGCCATTAGCCAAAACTATCTTACAAGTACGTTGTTTTTTAAAGCTGCTAAACGTGAAAATGTTTTTCATGATCTGTAGGACTGAGTTCTTCAGTCCACTGGAAATAGAAAATATGTTTCAGGCTGACTTGAGTGTCATAGAAGTAAGAGAGCGTCCCTTTTTTCTCCCTGGCACTATGGGGTGTGTTTCTTACAGGACATTTTCTAGTGCTCATTTTGTCTAGTTGTAAAAATCCTAAGCAATGAGAATTTCACCACTTCTCTAAGGAGGTTCTTCCCCAGCCTGCAACAGCTTGCTTTCTTCCAGCCTATCCAGAATGGAAACTTGTCTGAGGTTAGGCAAATAAATTACTAGGGTCAGGTAGTGCCATCTAGTGGGGTTTACTTGACTCTACCCAGGACAAGTAGCCTTCTAGAAACCTTGTTTAGATGGACTACTGTTTTAATGTAATGCAAAACGCAGGATGTCCTTACTATACCCTTCTGTTGGCTACGCTGTAATTTGAAACTGGCTACACACTCTTGCTTTTATGAATATAGATATGCTAAATAAATAGCCTTTATACAGGGTAGTGTTGAAGAAACTTGAACTGTTTTGTAATGACCAGCTAAAGGACTAAACAGATAGCTAACTTTGTCTTTTCTAAGTAGGTTGTCTTTGTAGTTCTATACCATAATCTATTAATACAGGATATATTGCATGACTTGTAGATCCTAGATTTGACACATTCAAATTTATTGATATGGCATCTTAGCCTTAGACCATTGTGCACAATGCTGTGAATATAAACATCAATACAAACTTCAAATCAACACAGTTCAGTAAAACACAAATATTTTTTTTAAAAAAGAGGATTTTTCCTGTTCTAAAATCAGTTTCACTTTTAAAATCACCATCCCTAAAACAGTATACAACAATAAAGTTAAAAAAAAAAAAAAAAAGAAATACATTCTTTCATTTGGGTAAAAAGATGTTTTTCACATATTTATTTCTTATATCTGCAGTTGGCCAGGCAAATGGGACAGCCTGTATAACTGGAACATAGATGGAGCTACTATAAGATGGGTGCATAGCTTGGTTAAATAACCACTCTCAGAGAGTATTTAGCAGTGGTTCACAGTCATGCTGGAAGGACATAACAAGCAGAGTTCCCTAGGGATCGGTTCTGGTTCTGTTCAATATTTTCATCAATGATTTAGATAATGGCAGAAATAGTATACTTACAAAGTTTGCAGATGATAAGCTGGGAGGGGTTGCAAGTGCTTTGGAGGATAGTGTGACAACTCAAAATGACTTGGACAAACTAGTGAACTGGTCTGGGGTAAATAGAATGAAATTCAATAAGGACATGTGCGAAGTACTCCATTTAGGAAAGAACAATCAGTTGCACACATACAAAATGGATAGTGACGTCTTAGGAAGGAGTACTGCGGAAAGAGATCTCAGCGTCATACTGTACCAAAAGCTAAATGTGAGTCAACTGTGTAACTCTGTTGCACAAAAAAAGCAAACATAATTCTGCGATATATTAATAGGAGTATTGTAAGTAAGACACAAGAAGTAAATCTTCCACTCTGCTTAGGTCTCAACTGGAGGATTGTGTCCAGTTCTGGGTGCCTCATTTCAGGAAAGATGTTGACAAATTGGAGAAAGTCTAGAAGGGAGCAACAAAAATGATTAAAGGTTTAGAATACTTGACTTAAAAGGGAGCATTGAAAGAGCTAGGCTTGTTTAGTTTGAAAAAGAGAAGATGGAGAGGGGACATAATGGTTTTCAAGTATCTAAAAGGCTGTTACAAGGAGGAGGGAGAAAAATTATTCTTTATCACTGATGATAGGATAAGAAGCAATGCACTTAAATTACAGCAAGGGAGGTTTAGGTTGGACATTAGGAAAAAATTCTTAACTGTCAGGGTGATTAACCACTGGAATAAGTTGCCTAGGCAGGTTGTGGAATCTCCATCATTGGAAATTTTTAAGAGCAGATTAGACAGACTCCTGTTAGGGATGGTTTAAGATGGTACTTGGTCCTGCTGGAAGTGCAGGGGACTGGACTCGATGATGCCTCATGGTCCCTTCTAGTTCTCTGATTCTATGATTTTCACTCCATAGCAAGTATTCTGATGTCTAAGCTGATGATTCCTGGCACGTAGAAGTTGTTCTGTGATGCTAACTGGCATCACAGAACAACTAATCCTTTTAAGCTGTGTGAGGACATACAATTCTAGGATTTTTGAATTCTTCATGGCTCGCCCAAAGAAGTTTCCTTCACCATTTCTTTTCAAGTGTCTTGGTTTCTTCACTGCCAGCACTGGCTGGGTCCACTTTGAACCAAGCCACTAGTGCTTTAGCTGCTTTTGCAGTTCCACGGCTGTGAGTTGCCACTTCTGTGGTGGGACAGATTGTGTTGCAGCCGTGGATGTTGCATTATTGTGCTGGATCAGAAGATAACATTGTCTCCGTTGTTCTATGGACCACTGAAGTGGTAAAATTTCAGAAACTGAACTTGCAAGGCATGGGATCTTCCTCTGTTTGAAAGTCAGAACCATCTTGAAGAGATGGGCAGCAATTTGTCTGTAGTCCAGCCATTCAGTTTACAAGCTAACATCTGTTTGAGGAGGTTGCATTCACTGAATATGATTTTAATGCTCAGCTGCTCTGAAAAGCTCTCCTTAATATAAGGCAACTGGTATTTGAGAATCCAGTGTAATTGCTAGAGTTTCCTCAGTGAGCTGTAGAAAGACAGGTGCTTCTGCTGGTTTTATACAGTTGAGGTGTTGGTTTCGCTAGTACCTTTCTGTGTGTTTTATGCAGAGATTCCTCTTTTCAGTAGGAAGTGTTACTTACTGAGGGATGTGTGCGCCTTAACTGCTAACATTACTGGTAAATATTTACATAAATTTTATTTGTATCAAGTCAGTGTCTGCACCTTGGCTTCATGCCAGCTCCAGTTACACTAGACTACAAGGACTGAATGTTTTATGATTAAGAAACTGAATTCTGACTCAGGAGATCTAGGTTCTTCTTCAAGTTACAGTTCCCGTGAGTGCTCCACCTTTGAGTGTGAGGGCACTTGTGCACTTCCTATTGGAGATTTTAGTTAGCAGTGTTGGTGCCTCTCCCTATTCATCCTCATGCTCTGGTGCAAAGTATGTAGTTTCCAGTTCCTTCTCAGTTGCCTTCAGTTTGAGAGTGTTTTGGTGTCTGCTGTTATCTTTACAGTTACTGTGTTGTTTTGGGGGGGAGGGGGTTAAGCCTTTTGTTTTGTTTTGTTCTTTAATTGTTTCTTGTACATTTTAACTACAGTTGTGGAATGGGGACTCCAAAAATACACATTCTCCTTTGAGTGATTGCTCACGTCAACTCCAATTAGGTGTGCGTGCGCATCGTGCATGGCCGTTGAAAAGAATTACCCTAGCAACCCGGAGGGTCAGCTACAGAGCCCCCTGGAGTCGCGCCTCCATGGCGCCCTTTATAAGGGCTCACCGACCCTCCCCTCGCCAGTTCCTTCTTACCGCAGTGACGGCTAGTCGGATCTTGGCTCTCTCGTGGTAGAGATCCGCCCTAGTATTCTAAATCTTGTTCTAAAGTTAGTTAGTTATTTTTAATTGTTTTAGTTTTTATTAGTTTTAGTTAGTCAGCAATTGCTAAGCCCAGGGGCTGGGGCATGCCTCGAGCCCCAGGCTTCAAACAGTGTGTGGAGTGCAACAAGCCCATGCCCAAGAGCGATCCGCACTCCACGTGTCTGAAGTGCCTGGGAGAAAAGCACTTGGGGGAGAAGTGCAAAATCTGTAAGTCATTCCGGCCCAGAACACAAAAGGATCAATCCCAGAGACTGAAGGTACTCCTCCTGGAAGCGGCACTTAGACCCTCCCCCAGCGCCTACCGCGGTCTTGACGCCGAAGAAGAGTTCCGCGGCACCGGTGCCCTCAGGGCAGAGCAAGGACTAGGGAGATAGGCACTGAGTAACATCGGTACCAAAACCGAGCTCCCGGCACCGGTCAACCTCCCCGGTATCGAGGAAGAGGCACCGCGCGGACAGGCTGGTCGCCGCCTTCCAAAGATAGCGTGAGGGGTAGGGACACGGTGCGACCCATGTTCGGCCACGTAGTTGCCACCCCAAGAACGCCTAGGCCATCAAGTCCGGCACTGGAGACTTCTCCCAGACAGGAGTTAGTGGAGGACATGGAGATTACGAGATCTCCCTCCACACCAGAGACGTTCGAGGCTGCCAGAGAGCTCACAGAGAGCACGGTACCGCACCGCAGCAACTCGGGTTCCGCGACCGCCACCCCAGCACCGGGTAAGCCTCGTCAGTCAAGAGGCAAGCCCACTCCGATGCCGGCCCATCACTCCCCCCGGCACCACTTCCCGACACCGAGATCCACGGCACCACCATGGTCCCTGAGGAGCGAGTCGCCATCGGAGTCAGAAGTGGGGTCGATCGCTTCCGGACGAAGCCGTTCGTGTTCGTCGTCCCGGCACTGCAGAGAAGCGTTTCCAGCACCGTGGGGATCGGCATGGCAGAACCCCAGCAATTGGCCCTTCTGGACACCATAGGCCTACCACCAATCCAGAGGGGGTCAGTCATCTCGCTCCCTCTCCACGGCACCGACCTTCTCCAGACCACGCAGTTGGTCCGAAACAGTCTCCCGTCCGGACACGGCACCGGAAGGGGATCGGCACCCACCGCGCAACACGGCACCGCAGATCGTCTATGCCAAGCCCGCGCCCAAGGACTTCGGCACCGCAGCCAGTGCCTCGACACCGCGGGAAACCCTTGATGAGGAGGAACCCTCTCTCATCAAAGGGTCCTCATCTTTGTCGCCAGACGAGGCAGTGGCCGGATCAACCCCAGCTCCCTCATCGGAGGACGGTAGAGCGCACCAAGATCATCTCAGGAGGGTAGCCCTCAACCTGGGCATCCAGGCTCAGGAGGTCGTCGAGGATACTCAGGACCCAATAACTGACATTTTGGCCTCCACGGGTCCCTCGAGGGTGGCTCTGCCATTGATAAAAACTATAGATAGGACTAAAGTCGATCTGGCAGACCCCCTCTTCTGTGTTGCCCACCCCAAAGAGGGTAGAGCGTAAACACTTCGTACCACCTAAGGGATATGAGTACCTATACACTCACCCTACTCCCAGGTCCTTAGTCGTCGCGGCTGCTAACGACAAGGAAAGGCAGGGGGCTCAGGCACCAACACCGAAGGCCAAGGATGCCAAGAGGTTGGACATATATGGCCAAAAGGTGTACTCTATGGGGGGCCTACAACTAAGGGTGGCAAACCAGCAGGCCATCCTGAGTAGGTACACCTTTAATTCCTGGAGCTCGGTGGAAAAATATGCAAACGCCTGACTCAAAAAAGGAATTCGCGGCATTAACAAACAAGGGTAAGGAGGTGGCAAAAGCCTCCCTGCAGTCAGCTTTGGACGCAGCGGATGCAGAGGCCCGCGTAATGGCCTCGGGGATCTCCATGCGCCGTAGCTCCTGGCTGCAAGCATCAGGGCTCCCATATGAGGTCCAGCAGACTGTGCAGGACCTCCCTTTCGAAGGCCAGTTGCTCTTTTCCAAGCAAACACTCGAAACTCCATAGCCTCAAAGATTCTAGAGCAACTCTAAAATCCTTGGGGGTGCATACCCCTTCTACACAGAGGTGCCACTTTAAGCCCCAACCACCACCGCGCCCCTACCAACAACACCAAAGACAGGACTCGGGCCGTAGGAGGGGCAGGAACAACAATAGTGGAAATAACAGGAAGAGGTCGTACCCTCCTTCGGGAAAGAATGATGGCCCCCCGGGCAAGTCTCAGGGCCCAAAACAGGGCTTTTGAAGGACCGCCTGAGGATGGAGTACCAGTCCACAAGGATCCAACCCTGCTGTTTCAAAACCGCTTATCCCATTTCTGCCATGCATGGGCCTATATTACAACGGACAGATGGGTCCAGCGCACGGTAGAGGCGGGATATTCTATCCAGTTCCACTCTACACCCTACCCCTGCCCTCCCAAATCCCCGTCCTTCTTCAGGGACCCCTCTCACGAACACCACCTTCCCGAGGAGGTCCAACAGCTTCTAAACCTAGGAGCAGTCGAAGAGGTCCCTGCAGAGCTAAGGGGGAAGGGATTCTACTCAAAGTACTTTCTGATCCCAAAGGCAAAGGAAGGCCTCAGGCCAATCCTGGACCTCAGGTGCCTGAACAGGTTCATAAAGAAGCTCAAATTCCGCATGATCTCCCTAGCCTCGATCACTTCCTCATTGGATCGGTACGCCACCCTCGACCTCAAGGATGCGTACTTCCACATATCGATCATCCCGAGGCACAGAAAATTCCTGAGATTTGTAGTAGGAAACGAACATTTCCAGTTTACAGCACTCCCCTTCGGGCTGTCCACGGCACCCAGAGTCTTCACGAATGCATGGCGGTGGTGGCGGCCTTCCTCAGGAAGCGGAGAGTGTATGTCTTTCCATATCTAGACAATTGGCTGGTGAAAGGGAATTCCAGCAGGCAGGTGGAGGAGCACATAGACCTTATAAAACACACTTTCGACAACCTTGGTCTGTTAATAAACTTAAAGAAGTCCACTCTGCTGCCAACTCAGAAAATAGTTTATTGGAGCGATTGTGTATTCCATCACCTCCACAGTGTCCCTCCCACTGGCACGCTTCCAAAGTATTGGCACCCTAATAGAGGATCTGTCTCACCATCCCATGACCACAGCTCGGACATGCCTAAGACTGTTGGGCCATTTCGCGGCGTGTACCCAGGTTGTTCCTCACACCAGACTACACCTAAGACCCATGCAACTCTGGCTAGCCTCAGTGTATCGACCATCCAGGGACCCACTGGACAAGGTGGTAACCGTTCCACCTCACATTCTGACGTCCTTACAGTGGTGGACAGTCAAGAAGGTGGTGTGTATGGGGGTACCATTTCAGAAACTGCAACCAACCCTAACTCTAGTGACGGATGTGTCAGACCTGGGATGGGGACCCCACCTAGGTCGCCTGAAAACTCAAGGCCTGTGGGCCCAACAGGACCTGTCCAGTTATATCAATGTAAGAGAGCTACGAGCAGTGTCCCTAGCATGTCAGGCCTTCGAACACCATCTAAGGGGCCAGTGCGTGGCGGTGAAGTCAGACAATATAGCGACTGTCTTCTATATAAACAGACAAGGAGGGGCCCGCTCCTCCCCCCTATGCAGAGAAGCCCTAGCCCTTTGGCGATTCTGCATTCCCCGGGGAATCCACCTGGAAGCTTCCTATCTTCCAGGAGCCCAGAACACCCTGGCGGACTCCTTGAGCCGGGGTATTCTGGCTCACGAATGGTCTCTACACCAAGACGTGGTCCAATCCATCTTCCAGATGTGGGGGACTCCCCATCTAGACCTCTTTGCTTCAGAGGACAATGCCAAGTGCAGGAAATTCTGCTCTTTCCGTGGCCTGAGCAAGGGCTTGGTGGCGGATGCCTTCCAAATCACATGGAATGGCGAACTCCTCTACGCGTTTCCCCCGTTTCCACTGATTCATTTGGTTCTGTCAAAAATAAAGAGGGACAAGTCATCACTCATACTAATTGCCCCAGTATGGCCATGCCAACACTGGTTCCCCACCCTCCTGGACCTGCTGATAGCAGCACCCATCAACCTCCCACCGTTTCCAGACTTACTTACCCAAAAGAAGGGCGCAATACGCCACCCGGACCTCCAGTCGCTCCACCTAATGGCGTGGAAGCTCCATGGCTGAGCAAGAAGGAGATGCAATGCTCGAGTCTAGTGAGAGAAATCCTGATGGAAAGCAGGAAGCCCTCTACACGATCAACTTACCTGTCGAAATGGAAACGCTTTACCATCTGGTGCGAGGGGCGGTCACTGTCTCCCAAAGAAGCCAGCCTTCCGGATATACTTGATTACCTCCTCCATCTTAAGCATGAAGGACTATCCATATCCTCACTAAAGGTCCACTTAGCAGCCATCTCTGCCCTACATCCACCGATAGAAGGCAGCTCGGTCTTCTCAAATGCTATAGTGGGCCGTTTCCTTAAGGGGATAGGTAAAAGGTTTCCCCAGACCGTGGAACCAGTTCAACAGTGGGACCTGAACCTAGTACTTCGGGCGCTTACTAAAGCCCCCTTCGAACCTCTAGCGACATGCCCCGAACTCTACCTCTCATGGAAGGTCGGATTCCTAGTGGCAATTACATCTGCCAGGAGAGTCTCTGAGTTAAGAGCCCTCACATCAGAGCCACCGTATACGATGTTTTTCAAGGACAAAGTCCAGTTACGACCACACCCTTCCTATCTAAGGTGGTCTCTGCTTTCCATACGAACCAGGACATCTTCCTGCTGGTGTTCTACCCAAGACCTCATACCTCAGACCGAGAGCAGACCCTACACTCACTTGACGTAAGGAGGGCCCTTGCCTTCTATGTTGAAAGGACAAAAGCTTTCAGAAAGTCCCCACAACTGTTCGTGGCCACAGCCGACAGAATGAAGGGGCGCCCGGTCTCGGCACAGACAATCTCATCCTGGATTACATCGTGCATAAAGACGTGCTATGGGCTAGCAAACAGACCAGCCCCAAAGATTACAGCCCATTCGACAAGGGCCCAGGCCACGTCGACAGCCTTTGCAGCTCGCGTACCGATCCAGGACATCTGCAGGGGAGCAACCTGGTCCTCAGTCCACACGTTCGCAGCCCATTATGCGATCACCCAAAAAGTAGCAGAGGACGCAGCAGTCGGCAGGGCACTGCTGAAGTCCGTAAGAAGTTGACCTCCGACCCCTCCTCCGGTAAGTGCTTGGGAATCACCTAATTGGAGTCAACGTGAGCAATCACTCGAAGGAGAAAAGACGGTTACTAACCTTTTCTGTAACTGTCGTTCTTTGAGATGTGTTGCTCACGTCCACTCCAAACCCGCTCACCTGCCCCTCTGTCAGATCCTTGGCAAGAAGGAACTGGCGAGGGGAGCGTCGGCGAGCCCTTATAAAGGGCGCCGTGTAGCCGACCCTCCGGGTTGCTAGGAAAATTCTTTCCGATGGCCGTGCACGATGCACGCACACACCTAATTGGAGTGGACATGAGCAACACATCTCGAAGAACGACACTTACAGAAAAGGTTAGTAACCGTCTTTTTTTTTTTTTTTTTTTTTTTTTTTGTGGCCAGGACTGCCTTCCCTGTTGGCCTGTCTTATCAGCTGCTTCCCTGAGAACAGGAGGTATGCCAAAGACCCTAGGTTTCAAAGCCAGCCAGCTCCATAATGGTTCTCTTCCCCTTTAGCGATGGGTATTCTCTGCTACCTTGGGAGATTTTCACGTCTTATCCAAGGCCTGTTCTGGATTTAAGACATCTCAGAAGCTGAGTAAAAATTAATGGGAGCTCCTCTGGATGAAGCCTTCCTTGAGACACTGGGGTCCAATTCCCGTCTCTCCTCCAGTACCTTGGCCTCTGTCGTTCAGACTGTTCTGGTGACTTAAGTTTTGCTAAGCAAAGACCATGAGGCGGGTTAGGAAACAAAGCACCCCAAAATGAAGAAATTCCAATCCCCAGCGACAGATTGCAAAAAGGTGAGGGAATCACCTCTGAAGCCAGGGGAAAAGATATTTTTATCCCAATAGGGGTACTGCTGAGGTTGCTGCAGGACCCGGTACACCACAAGATGTTGGTACCCATAAAAAATACTTCTGATATTCTCCATATTGTAAAGTTTTCTGGCATCTGTATTGGAAGTGGAAACTTCCAGACATATGAACTTTTCTAGGGGCTGGGACCCCTGTAAAAGGCCTTCAGTACATGCTCTAGCACCTTTCTCCTCAGGGCAGAGCATGAGGAGTGCATGTACCCTAATGAGGCATGACTTTCACCAGCTTACATGGCTGACATCTCCCAACGGGAGGAATCAACATGGTCACCTCTAATAGACTGTCTTGGACAAAGCTTGAACATGCTGACTCCTTGGCCATTGGTTTTCAAATCACAGACTGTCAGGTACTGAGTCACAGCGCCTCCTGCTGCTGCCATTGAAAGACCAGAATGCATTGCTCAAAGATGTAATTGTTGGGTCTCAGGCATAAATGATTTTTTTTCCCCAAGGAAAAAAAGATTGAAAACCACTGTCATAGGCCATAAAAGCTGTTTATTAGCTGCTCTCCAGTTTAGTGTTGTGAACTTCCATTCTGTGATGGTAAAATATAATTTTACCAACTTTTTATATTTTGTTGATTGTTTGCCTAATGACCAAAGAGCAGTTTTAAGTCCTTATTTCAGAAGGCGGATGATTCTGAAAAATGCCACAACAGACTCCCTGAGCCAGCACTTTCACCAAGATCTGAGTGATCTTCAGCATTTTTGTCTTTTGGAGCATTTGTCTCAGAGATTCTCTGTTTTACTGTCTCCCGTCCAATGGGATGTACCGTTGCTTATGCTTAAGGAGAGGTTATGGCCAAAATTCAGTCGGGGATGCACCCCTCAGCCTCATCCTCTTGTATGCATACCCTCCAATACCGTTGATTCTCAAGACCCCAAACAAGTTAAAATGAGAGGGCAGTGGCACCATCAAGCTCAAGAAAGTGTCATTCCCAAAACTACTTTGCCCCTTTCTCTGCAGGGGTATCTTTGATGTCTGTTCACGATGGATCTCCTGATATGGAAATCAGGCACTATGACCCACCCCAACATCTCTTCACCTCATTTCAAGGTTTGGCTCCTTAGTAGTTCTTTGGGAGAACAGATCAATTCTACATCTAAGTTTGGGTGACTCCTGATCTGTGTTTAAAAAAAAAAAAAAAACCTGCCATGAAGAGAACCTACCTGCAGAAGAGGAAGCATCTTCAAGCCTGGTGTGCCCATTGATCCGTATCCCCATCCAAGTTTCTCCTCAAAGATGTTCTCCACTACCTGAATAATTATAAAACCCCAAGATTTGTTATTCCATTCCATTGGGATTCACATAGCTGCTTTTAGTCTTTCACCCATCAGATGAAGATTTTTCTGGTTTTGCTCATCCTGGCATGGCCTGGTTCTTTAAGTGTTTATCTACCTTTCCCTTCACATCAGGGAGCCTAATCCACCTTGGAACCTTATCCTAGTTCTAAATGTCCTGAGGTATTCGCCATTTGAACCCATGGGCAACTGGCTCTTCATTTGTCTTTCAAGACTTTATTCTTCATAACCATAACTTTGGCCAGGAGAGTAGGAGAATGAGGTTTGCTCTTTTTGACTGTGAGCATCCCTTAGATGACTTTCTACCATGAAAGAGTGACCTTACATCCCCATTCTCACTTCCAACCTAACATGTCATCAGAATTCTGCATCAATCAGCATTCGACTTTCAGTATTTTACCCCAGGGCTCAACAAAATTGGCTCCCAACTAAGTGCCAGCAGTTTTATTTTTAGTTGCCAGAGGGTGCCCCTCCACTGCATTTCGTCACCGAAGCTAGAAGCCAGGCTACGAACACCAGTTGCCATGGCAACCTGGCATCTGGGTGTTGTTGAGCCATATTTTACCACAAACCCCACTCATCAAGAGAAGAGCGTAGTTTTCATACTCTGGATAATATGAGACTGGCTATTGACTTTTACTTTGATAGAATAAGACCCTCTCCATGGCCTTTCCCAGATTCTTTATCTCCTTCATTGAAGGGATGAAGGGGCAGTCAGTTTCTACTTGGAGATGTTCAGTGCATTTCATGATGCATCTTAGCTTGTTATGAAGTGTCTAGAATGCATCCCCCACCTCAAGTGATTGACTCGAGTATGGCTTAGTCATCTTCAACAGCCCTTCTTCAAAACATACTCAACATAGATGTTTGCTTGTCCATTCACATGTTCTGTAAGCTCTACGCTTTCATACCTGCTTCCAGGGTGGATACAGCCTGTGGCTGTGCTGTTCTCTCTGAGCTGTTCTGAGTCTGTTTCCTCAGCACCACCTGCTTGGGAATTTCCTATAGTGACGCACCAATAGAGACTATAATTTGAAGAAGGAAAAGTTACTTGTATAGTAACTGGAATTTTTTCAAGATGATTTGTTCCCATGGGTGCCCCATCACCAGCCACCCTTCCCCTCTTCTGAGGATTCTTTTTCTGGGAATCATGGTTGTGCAGGAAATGGAGTGCCGGCAGGTCCATCCCACCCTGTATACGCCTGCAACAGAGCAAAGGGCATGTAGGATGCAGACCCACAGATGCTAACTAATTTCTCCTGTCAAGAATGCATATCCTAATATGGAGCACCCACAGAGACAACCCATTTTGAAGAACTCCAGTTACCCTGCAGGTAGGTAACTTCTTCAGTTTCCAGCTCTGCCTCAGACATCATGTGTGTCCTCCAGCAAAGTCTTTTAACCTCTATTTTTTCACCCATCTGTAGAATGGGGATAATAATACTTTCCTACTTCACATGAACATTCTGAAGATAGATTCATTTGTGTTCAAAAGTCGCACTCTGATGATGGGCACAATAGAAATACTTCAGTGGTGAAGAGCAGAAAACCTACCCTCAAAATAGAGCTTTGGGAGCATATGTTAATTATTTCGCTGATATTTTAGAGAATAAATTCAGAAAAATTGATGTCCTAATACATCAGAATTTATTATTTGTAATGACTTGTGTTAGATATAGTACAAGAGAAAAGAGTTTGGAAAATGCAGTGCACTTGGGGCCAACAGTGATATTACCAGGAGATAACTGTGGGGTGAGATAAAAGGGCACTATAGGGTATGAATGGACCTGAGTCATATATAAAGGGAGGAACAAGTTTCACAATCCAGAGCGCATCATGGCACAGGCACGATTCACCTTCCAACCTAACGTGATAGTGAGATTGCCACAGCGTAGGTTGGATGTGAGTGCATACAAGATATCAAGCTTGAAATGGGCTCAGCTAAAGTTAGGGCAACACAGAGAACTGTGTTTTGTTTTTGTTTTTTAAAAAGTTCATTCCTGGTCATTAGGCTCCTCTAATGGGAAAAAAGTTCTCCATTGTGAGTGGAGCATTAAGAAATCTTTACATAAAACACAGCTTTTTAGCAGGGGGAGCAGAAGCCTGTGTAAGATTTGAGGCTTCCCCTCATTCTGGGCAGCTCTCCCATCTCCATCCAGGGTGTGCTTATAGCATAGGGTGTCAGTCATAGTGTGGCTTTTTAATATTCTAGCTATGCTGACTGAACACAGAAGTAGCTATGACTTCTTTTTTTTTCCAGTGCAGCTTTCCAAAAGGAAGGAAAAATGGTTTCTAAGAAAAACGGAAATTAATACTGTTCAGGGATGGAAGAACTGATTTTATATAAGCAGCTCTGTAACTCTGGCTTGCACAGTGGTTGCATTTGGGATTCCCACAACTTGCATAGCAGGCCAATCTTCCCCAAAATAGATTTACCTGGTGTATAGCAGAGAGAGTCTTTTGCTCCCTAGGAAACTACATATTCTGTAGGCTGGATGAGACTCGTACACAGTTTTAAACATTTTTTCCCCATTGCATCAAAAGCTACAATATGTATTGTTAGCACTTCTGTGACACTTTTATCTGAGTATCTCAAAATTCTTGAAACTTTACCCCTTCCCTTGGTGTGGATGAGCCTTGTTGCATCCATTTTGCAGAATTGGAAAAATGAGGCACAGAGAAGTTGTAGCTTGTCAGAGGATTAATGGAGCAAGACTGGCAGAGGCGGGTATTGTCCTGACTACTAGTGTCCTGTTTTAACTACTAGTCTACATATGTAGTCTGTGTAAACACCCCCCTGCAATCTTGGTACATGTATGCACTGCATATACATCTTAATCATCTAATTCTCAGAAACAAATCTTTTCTCTTTTTAGAACAAAACCCAGTCTCACAGCAGAGGGGAATACAATGTTTACAGTACCTTTCAAAGCCATGAACCAGAGTTTGACTACTTGAAAAGTTTAGAAATTGAAGAAAAGATCAATAAAATTAGGTGGTTACCCCAGAAAAATGCTGCTCAGTTTTTATTGTCTACAAATGGTAAGTTGTTTTATATTGTATGCAGTAAACTTGAAAATGGAATACAGCTGTGTAGAATGAATCTCAAATTCTCTGCTCCTCTTTCTGCCCTTACTTATAGCATACTAAGTTTTGACTAGCATCGATGTTTGTTTATGCTTTTTTGAACTGAGAATTTAATATTTTTTTCTCCACTTTGCAACTGTGTTGTAGGTTTAAAAAAAAAAAAAAAAATCAGGCCACTTCTTTATTCAATAAAATCTGTTCTGACTCAAGCAGTGACCAATAATTTGATGCTACAGAGGAAAGTGGAAAAAAACCTACAAATTGGGAGGAGAATTTCTTCCTGGTACTATTTTGATTGGTTTATTCCACACATCATGAGATTTTTATAACATTTAGATGTTACTAGCATCTACAATCTACACAGTATAATAGATGGATAATTTGTGCTTCGTTTAATATCTGAGTATCCAAAAGAGTTTAATAGTAAACATGTTTACATGCAGCATCGATTTGTTAATTTGAAGGAGTTTCTAATCTAATTGTCTATTTTAAATTAAATGTCAGTCTAAGGGCTTGTCTGTATGCAGGTTGTATTGCTTTAGTTATATGGGTTTGCTTAAAGCAGTACAATCTCCCCCCTCCCCAAGCGCAGACAGTTAAATTGTCATAAAGATGCTCTCTGCCAATTTTAGTGTTCCTATATGGGAAGGGCAATCAATTATATTGGCATAAGGCACCTTTATAGCAACAAATCTATGCGAGGGCTTGTAAACTGGGGGGCAACATTCACATCCGGCAAAATGTGCATATTCACACATTAGCTTTTAGAGTTTAGATAGATAATCCTGAAGGGCTCACTTGAAGAATGGATACTGAAGTGATCCACAAAAAAAAAGGTCTCATACTTGAGCTTTCTTTTCAACTTGGACAACTCTTTAATTTGTTTCAGATAAAACAATAAAGTTATGGAAAATTAGTGAAAGGGACAAAAGACCAGAAGGCTATAACTTGAAGGAAGAAGATGGGCGGTATAGGGACCCTACTACAGTTACAACACTACGGGTGAGTAGCTCCTCTGTTTAGTGTGGTAGTCCTCATAATCACTATCTGAGGATAGGTAAGTTTTAGCCTCATTTTATAAATCAGGTTCTAAAGCACAAGCAGTTGAGTGACTTTGTCCAGATCCTGTAGATAAGTTTGTGGCTCAACTGGCAATAGAATTTAACTCCTTACTACATGTGCCAGTCATTCTCTACAAGACCATTCTTTGTATAGTGATATTGTGTTTTCTGTAGTATCCCATGTATCGTACACGAGCAGGTCCTTGACTGCCATGTATAAGGCATTGATTTCTGGAGTGACTAGTGTCCTCATTTGTCGGGCTGGCGGAGGTGTATTAGATGAGTGGCTGTCCATACACATTGATATACATTCCATGCACATCTTTATTTTGTGAGGTTTTTTTCTCCTTATATTTTGCAGGTGCCAGTATTCAGACCTATGGATCTTATGGTTGAAGCTAGTCCACGAAGAATATTTGCCAATGCTCACACGTATCACATCAACTCTATCTCCATCAATAGTGATTATGAAACCTACTTATCTGCAGATGACTTGCGGATTAATCTGTGGCATCTAGAAATTACAGACAGAAGTTTTAGTATCTTTTCCATTTTTTTGTTCAAGAAAGACTTTTTGCAACAGTCCAAGTTGTTAAAGTTCTCTTTTCCCTTGAAGTGTAGTATGCTCAAGCCATCTTGTGTTTTAGATATCTTGCAGTTGCAGACAATATTGTTATTGGCATGCCAATCACAGAGGATTTTTAGGCTACATAAAGCAAAGTGGTGTTATGATTTAGGTTGGTTGTTTTCATAACAGAAAAAGATGGCAACATCATGGTGTTCATTATTAGAAGTTGGGGGCAGGAGGGGGGAGAGTGGTTAAGGGTGCAGGAACAGAGGAGGAGTAGGGCTGTTAAGAAAATGATTTGAAAGTCTATCTTTTTTTAAAGAGATCTTGAGCTATCTCAAGAGCCAGGTCTGCAGGAAAGATACCATCCTGAATCCCTCAACTGATGTTTGCAAACATCTAGACGAGAGTAAGGTGCTTAGGGCTAGACAGCATGGATTTGTCAAAAACAAAACATGCCAAACCAACCTGATAGCTTCCTATGATGTAGTAATGAGCCTTGTGGATAGAGGGGAAATGGTAGATGTGGTAGATCTAGACTCGAGTAAGGCATTTGATACGGTCTCTCATCACATTCTCATTAATAAACTGGGGAGGTACAAACGATGGAGCTACTATAAGATGGGTGAAAAGCTGGTTGGATAACCACTCCCAGAGAGTAGTTATCATCGGTTCACACTGAGGCTGGAAAGACATAATGAGCAGGGTGCTGCAGGGATTTGTCCTGGGTCCAGTTTTGTTCAACATTTTTATCAGTGACTTAGATGATGGCATTGAGAGCAAACTTATAAAGTTTGCAGATGATACCAAGCTGGGAGGGGTTGCGAGTGCTTTTAAGGATAGGATCACAATTCAAAGTGATTTGGACAAACTGATGAAATAGTCTGAGATAAGTAGAATGAAATTCAATAAAGATACGTGCCAAGTACTCCTCTTAGGGTTGAACAACCCATTGCACACATACAAAATGGGCAATGACTGTCTAGGAAGAAATACTGCAGAAAGGGATCTGGGTGTAATAGTGGCCCACAAGCTAAATATGAGTCAGCAATGTAATACTGTTGCAGAAAAAGCAAGTGTCATTCTGGGGTGTATTAACAGGACTGTTGTGAGTAAGACACGAGAAATGATTCTTCCACTCTACTCTGCACTGATTAGGCCTCAACTTGAGTACTGTGTCCAATTTTGGGTGCTTCATTTCAAAAAGGATGTGGAGAAACTGGAGAAAGTCTAGAGAAGGGCAACAAAAATGATTAGAGGTCTGGAACATTTGACCTATGAGGGAAGATTGAAAGGGCTGAGTTTGTTTAGTCTAGAAAAGAGGAGACTGAGAGGGGATATGATAACAGTTTTCAAATACCTAAAAGGTTGTTATGAGGAAGAAGGAGAAAAAATATTCTCCTTAATCACAGATGACAGGACAAGAAGCAACTGGCTTAAATTATAACAAGGGAGGTTCAGCCTAGACATTGGGGAAAATTTCCTAACTGTCAGGATGATTAAATACTGGAATAAGTTACCTTGGCAGGTTGTGGAATCTCCTACATTGGAGGTTTTTAAGAGCAGGTTAGACAAACACCTGTCAGGGATGGTTTAATGGGGGTACTTTGTCCTGCTGGGAGTGCAAGGAACTGAACTCAATGATCTGTCATGGTCCCTTCCAGTTTCTATGATTCTATCTTCCAGTCCCCTTGTCTACCTCTTTCCTTCCACCACAGCCCATCACTCCTCTCACATGCGCTCACACAAAGTCTAGGCTGCTATAATACAGAAGCATATTCATCCCCCTGCTGTGTGGGAAGCAGGGATTGGGGCAATGGGTAAATAAGGAATCACAAAGGTCCTGGTGGGGGGGGGAGAGCGGAAAATCACAAAATCCATGACCAGCGTATGTTGCAGAGGATGCTAAAATTAGACAGAGGTCAGCATGATCTATAGAGCAAAACTGAACAACTGATGTGTAGTGTAAAATCATGTTCTGAGAATGTTGGATCTTGGTTATTTTAAGTGTATAAAATATATTTGTTGCTATTGCTTACTAGACTATAGAAGAATTTTAAAATGATGGCATGTTTACATTTCTGTGCCTATCAACATATCCTGAAAGGTTCTGATTTACCCCATGTCACAGAGGGAGTCTGTGAATAGAACCAGACTCCTATCTCCCAGTTCCCTGCTCACAGCACATGACAGTCTGTCTTTTTTGATTGTTTTATGTCTATTTTAGATATCCATTCATTAGTGATTGGAGAGGCTTTGTCATGTAAATATATAAACTGTATAAGTGTGTTCTGAAAATTGAAGAGAAAATTCCTTAATTAAACACCATCTAGATATTGTAGATATAAAGCCTGCCAACATGGAAGAGCTGACAGAGGTGATAACAGCTGCAGAGTTCCATCCTAACAGCTGTAACACATTTGTATACAGCAGTAGCAAAGGAACGATTCGTCTGTGTGACATGAGAGCATCAGCACTCTGTGATAGACATACGAAATGTGAGTTATGCTTACAGTTATTGATTCCACTTTCTTTTTAAGGATTCAGTATTTCTCTGTTAGAGGGAACTAAGGGCTTATCTATACATGCAATATTACAGATGCAAGATTGCAGCACTTCCGTGTAGATGCTACCTATGCTGGTGGGAGAAGCATTCCCATAAGCATAGGTAATTTACCTCCCTGAGAGGTGGTACCTAGGTCGACAGAAGAATTATTCCGTTAGCGTAGTACTGTCTACACTGGGAACTGGGTTGGATTAGCTTAGCTTAACTACGCTGCTTGGGATGTGGATTTTTCTACACGCGTGAGTTATGTCGTTAAGCGGACTTCATTATCTAATGTAGAGAGAGCTAAGCTTAATGCCTAGGCATCAAGTACTATAAACTGGAGCTTTTGTCAATAAATTTCTAACATCTCACTGTGCATGTATAGGGAATTTCCTTAGAATCAAAATAAAACAAAACAGTGAGATGTTGGATTTCTCTCTTTCCTTGAGTGAAAACAGTAACTTTGTTACCGCAACTTAAAAAATACCAGGGAACTGGCTAATTCAGTGGATTGGAAATGGCTTAACGCCGCTTTTAGCTTCTTAAATTACTGGTTCAATTTGAACTCAGATCCATAACTGATGAAGATGACCTTGCAAACTAATGCACCCTGCAAAAGTTAGATTGCTCACTCTTAGATTTATTTTTTTTTATTTTGACTGATCTATATGAAGCAATATATACAGGTATTTGCCTTTACTTCTGTCTGTCTTTCACCTGAGTCACCATCTCAATAGTAGAGCCGTGCACGGATACAAAAATGTGGAACCGGAACCGAACCACAACTGCCCAATGTTAGTCTTTATCCGCTCCGTAATCCACATGCCATGTTTTATCTGGATCCAGAACCACATCTGCAACTGAGCTTGGGCTCACAGTCAGCCTTTTGGGATTTGATTGGCTAATTCACCACATGGGTCCCACCCATTTTTTCCTTTTCTTCTTTGCGATTTGCATGCTGTGTTGTCAATCAGATTTCCTTGGCCACCAGTTACATTTCTGATTGACAGCATGACATACGAACAGCAAACAAGAAAATGAAGAAGTGGGAGGGGAAGGCACGGGGAATGAGCCAATCAAAGGCCAGCATGCTAACTGACTGTGAGTGGTGGTTCTCCAAGCCCCAGCCTGTTATGACTGAGACTCTGATTGGCTGGCAGACCTCCAATCAGAGCTCAACTGGGATTGGCTGGAGCACTTCCTTGTTCCCCTGCCTGCTGCTGCCAAGACAGATCCTAGCAGCAGCTGCAGGCATTGGTCATAAAAATAGAATCTGCAGCTGCGGCTAATCCGCAACAGTGGGGTTGCGGATATCCGCATCTGCTCCCGCGGAGGCAGTTACCCGCAGATCTGAAGCAGATACCTGTGGATCTGCAGGGCTCTACTCATTAGATGCTAACTAAGCTTAAATGTTTTAATAAATCCAACATTTCACTTCAGCATATAGAGGTCCTATTACAAAGCTTCATCTTTCTGAAATAGTGCATATAATGGCAGCATCGCTCTTTATTTTAGCCTAGCTAATACATTATAAATGTATTATCAGTTTAATTGGGTGTATATCTGTTTTAGGAGGGACTTGTATCCTGGACTTCTGAGAAGATGGACTCAGAGGTCTTATTAATTTTTTTAATTCTTCCAGCATTGTTGCTGTTAACAGCCTTAGGCCGTGGATAGAAGTGGTATTTGCTGTACACATCAGAGTGCAAGTTTTAATGACCTTGTGGCAATATTTCTTATGGTGACAAGTCGTCTTCCTCCTCTAGCTATCTGACACTAGATAACAAACCACATTTGCGGTGTCGCTAATCAGTCTGTGTAACGTCATGTCTATCTTGTAAAATAACAAGGATGCTATATTGGAGTATGGGAGACACTCATCAGTCAGTCCACGTATAAAATTCTGACCCAGAAACATGAGATTTTTCCAAAGCTCATATTGAAATGATTGTTTTGAAATGCTTGAGCTTGTATGGTATTGACTTAGTGTTGAATAGATGTTCTTTGCTGATTGGCATGCCTATTGTTTGACTTACAGTGTTTGAAGAACCAGAAGATCCTAGTAACAGATCATTTTTCTCTGAAATAATTTCCTCTATATCTGATGTAAAATTCAGTCATAGTGGTCGATATATGATGACTAGAGATTATCTGTCAGTGAAGATCTGGGATTTAAATATGGAAAACAGACCTGTGGAAACATACCAGGTATTCTCTGAAATTTCATACATTAGTATTACAAACCTTGGAAGTATGTCATGTACTGAGTGTGGCCCTGATCCCACTATTAATATAAAGGGGAGACTTATTTAAGAAGTGTGCCTCCTTGTATTCATCTGAGTTAGGACATAATTATTTTTATACCAGGTATGTAAATGTTCTTGAAATAGAAAATGTCAGAAGATTACTTGGACACTTTCACAGATGTCATTCTTTTTCAAATGTGCCTTAAATATATCCAGTTAAATAAACTTCTTTCCCCCCCCCCAGGTACATGAATACCTCAGAAGTAAACTTTGTTCTCTGTATGAGAATGACTGCATTTTTGACAAATTTGAGTGCTGTTGGAATGGATCAGACAGGCAAGTCTACCCATTTTTTCCCTACATTTAACTAAAACATATTTTGTTTTGAGACTACGAAGAGGCATTGTGTGTTCCTTCATACATGGGAAGTTCAAAATGTAGCCTCAAATGTATGAATCAGTCCTTTATATGAGCTAATGTATATTAGTTTCTTCTTTAAGTGATTGCTCATGTCGATTCCAACTCAGGTGTGCATGCGCCATGTGCACGGATCGCCAGAAAGTTTTCCCTTAGACTACCCGTAGGGTTGGCTGCAGCCACCAGAGACGCTCCTGCAACCCTCTCTCTCTATGTATGTATATATATATATTCCAGCCAACCCTCTCCCTCCCCAGTTCCTTCTTACCGCCCTGATGGTTGCTGGAACAGTGCTTGCTGGCTTTGCAGCTAGCAATCCCCTTTGTTCTTCTAGTTGTAGTTTCAGTTGGAGTTGCAGTCATAGTCATTGTTTAGTTGAGTAGAGCCTGCTTAAGTGATTGTTCAATGGCAAGGGACCTTCAAGCCTGCATTTCCTGCAAGAAGTTTATGCCGACGGATGATCCCCACGTGTCCTGCATGAGGTGCTTGGGTGAGTCGCACTTGAAAGACAAGTGCAGACTTTGTAGAAGTTTTAAACCCCGCACCCAAAAAGAAAGGGAAGAGAGACTGAGACTCCATGATAGAGGAAGCCCTTCTTCCCACAGAGGCAGGAGATTTGACTTTGAGCAGGGCTGCATTGGTACAGAGCGCCCCACCTTCAGCGTGGACTAAGGACATGACCAAAGACCACCAGTACCGCTGGCAACACACTGCAGCGGTATACACCAGCACTAGTCCCACTCCCCTCCACCCAGGAAAATGAAGAAGGTGAGTAGAGGACATTCCCTGGCTACAAAGCCAGCAGGTTGGCTATTCTGAGTTGAAGCCCCAAGTAGACTCGCCCATACCGCCAGTCCCCTGCAGGACTAAGGAGAGGATTCTGACCCAGGCTCAGGGATAACAGAGTCCCATGGGGAAAGGGAGGTGGCCGTATTAAAGGAGCCACATCCCCAGGGGCCAGAGGGAACCCGAGATGAGTCCTCCTCCTCTTCCCTGGATGAAGCGGTGGCAGGAGCCGCCCCAGCCAAGCTCCCAGATGACAGCAAGCCCTATCAGGAGTTACTCAGATGAGTTGCACGTAACCTGGGCCTTCAAGCGGAGAAGGTGGTGATGGACGCAGACCCGATGGTGGACATTTTGATACCAGAAGGACCGGCTAAAGTGGCCCTCCCACTTATAAAGACCATAAGGGAAACCACTAAGTCCTTATGGCAAACATCAGCCTCCATTCCTCCCACAGCTAAGAGGGTGGAGAGGAAATTTTTTGTACCTACTAAGGACCACGACCGCTTTTACACACACTCCACACCAGGCTCCTTGGTTGTGGCAGAAGCCAATGAGAAGGAGCGCCAGGGCCACCAAGGCCCAACTCCCAAATCAAAAGACACAAAAGAGTTAGACTTGTCTGGGAGGAAGGTTTATTCTACTTGGGGCTTCAACTCAGAATAGCCAACCAGCAGGCTATTCTCTGTTGCTATGCGTTTAACTCCTGATCCTCCATGAAGAAGTTCACTGACTTAATGCCACAGGACTCCTGTCCAGAGCTGGTGGCATTGGTCGAGTAAGGAAAGATGGTAACAAGGTGCCACTTCAATCAGCCCTCGATGCGGCAGACACCGCCACGCGAGCTATGGCCTCTGGGATCACAATGAGAAGGAGCTCTTGGTTACAAGCATCAGGACTTCCCCGAGAGGTTCAGACAGCTATTCAGGACCTTCCCTTCGAAGGCCCCAAGCTCTTCTCCTCACAAACGGACTCTAAGATGCAGACCCTGAAAGACTCATGGGCCATGCTGAAGTCACTGGGATATTTGCCCCTCAGCGATGCCCTTTCCAGCCCCAACCTCGTACATGCCAGTACCAGAGTAGAGCAGACTTCCAGCAGCCTGGGAGGGGCGTAATGGCGTCGCTCAAACCAAGTAGCGTCAGGCGTGAACCCAACCAAGTGCCAAGAAGAACTTTTGAAGCCATACCCAAGGGTGACACAGGAGTCACTCCTGAGGACTTCCAACTCCCACCCTTTGGGGACAGACTATCCCACTTTTACTGGGCATGGTCCAGAATGACATGGACCAATGGGTTTTGTGCATAGTAAAATGGGGATGTTCGCTCCAGTTATCGTCCATACCCCCTTCCCAGTCCCTCTTCATGAACGTGTACTGGAAGAAGAGGTGCAAGCCTATATCTCCTTATGAGCAGTGCAAGAGGTGCCAGTAGATCGGAGGGGGGTGGGTTTCTACTCCCACTACTTTTTAATCCCCAAAGCAAAGGGAGGCCTACGCCGTATACTAGACCTGCAGAGATTGAATAAATTTCTGCGCAGATAAATATTCGGTATGGTCTCCCCAGCTGCTATAATCCCCTCTTTGGAGCCCGGGGACTGGTATGCCGCCCTCAACCTGAGGGATGCGTACTTCCATGTAGCTATTCTACCACATCACAAGCGCTTCCTACGGTTCGTGGTGGGCCAGAGACATTTCCAGTTTGTGGTCCTCCCATTCAGACTATTGGCAACACCAAGGGTCTTTATAAAGTGCCTTGCAATCATAGCGGCTCACTTCAGATGTCAAAGGATACAAGTGTTTCCTTATCTGGACAACTGGTTGTTAAAAGCCGCTCTCAGCAGAAAGTCTGTGCATGCACACCTGAATATAATATGATCCACCTTCGATGGCTTGGGGCTCCTGATAAATGAGAAGAAATCCACGTTACTTCACGTACAACGAATGGAGTTCATCGGAGCTATCCTGAACTCAAGAGAAGAGCAGGTCTCTCTCCCATAAGACCTTATCTGGCCTGATCAAGGATCTGACCAGTCATCCCTTTACCTTGGTTCGCACATGTCTGAGGCTGTTGGGCCACATGACGTCATGCACTTGTGATGGAATTTGTGCGGCTAAGACTGCGTTCCCTCCAGGCGTGGCTGGCAACAGGGTACCAACCGTCACAAGACTCTCTGGACACCCTGGTATGCCTACCCCCACACATAGTGAAGACCTTACAGTGGTGGCTCACTCATCGGAACGTGTGCAATGGGATTCTGTTCCAATCCCCTCAACCCTCAGAGTGCCTGGTGACAGATGTGTCAGATGCGAAATGGAGGGCTCATCTGGGCGACCTGCGAACTCAGGGCCGGTGGTCTGCGATAGAGGTTCGACTCCACATGAATGTGAAGGAGCTCAGAGCAGTCCACTTGGCCTGCATAGCATTTCGAGACAAGCTGGTGGGCAAATCAGTGCTGGTTCAAATGGACAACACCACAGCCATGCACTAAATCAACAAACAGGGTAGAGCTTGCTCATCTCCCGTGCCAGGAAGCCTGCATTCCACGAGGGTACACCACAGAGTTCCTTGTTCTCAGCACCAATGGTGAATTGCTTCCTGAAGGGTCTGAACAGACTTTTCCCATCTGCCCAGCTTCCAGTATCCCAGTGGGATTTGAATCTAGTCCTCTAGAGGCTGACGGGGACCCCCCATTCGAGCCAATGGCGTCCTGCTCACTCCTTTACCTGTCTTGGAAAGTTGCCTTCTTAGTGGCAGTCACATCAGCAAGGTGGGTATTGAAGCTGAAAGCGCTCACATTGGAGCCGTCTTATACCCTCTTTTTTAAAGACAAAGTTCAACTCCACCCTCACCCACCCTTCCTTCCCAGAGTAGTCTCTCACTTCCACACTTCGCAAGATATTTTCCTCACAGTGTTCTACCTAAAGCCACATGCCTTGGATGAGGACCAGACGTTGGATGTCCGGAGGGCTCTAGCTTTCTACCTGGACCGTACTAAGCCTTTTTGTAAGTTGACCCAACTGTTCGTAGTAGCGGGAGACAGAATGAAAGGGGAACTGGTCTCCTCCCAGTGTTTGTTGTTGTGGATCTACACCTGCATTAGGCAATGCTACATACTGGCCAAAGTTGATGTGGGCTCAAGTGTCCTCTACAGTGTTCCTGGCACGTGTGCCCATAACAGATATCTGCAAGGGGGCAACGTGGTCATCGGCGCATGCTTTTGCGGAGCACTACGCACTAACACAGCAGGCAAGAGAGGATGTGGCGGTCGGCAGAATGGTTCTGCAGGCAGCCTGCATCTAGAATTTCATCCTTCCTCCAAAGTAAGGCTTGGGACTTACCTGAGTTGGAATTGACATGAGCAATCACTCATGAAGAAGAAACGGTTACTTACCTGCAACTAGTGTTCTTCTAAATGTGTGGCTCATGTACATTCCAACACCCGCCCTCCTCCCCTCAGCTGGAATTCCAGCAAGAAGGAACTGGGGAGGGAGAGGGTCAGCTGAAATATATATAGAGGGTCGCAGGAGCGCCCCTGGTGGCTGCAGCCGACACTACGGGTAGCCTAGGGGAAAACTTCCCAGCAATCCGTGCAGGCAGTGCACGCACACCTGAGTTGGAATGTACATGAGCAACATATCTCGAAGAACACTAGTTACAGATAAGTAACCGTTTCTTTTATCATGCGATGTAGCCTCTGCCTTCTCATCCTGTTACCCTTCCCTTCTGTGGTCTTTCTGTCTTATGCCATGTCATCATTTAGGCCTCAGTCTTGCAATTTGATCTGCATGGGAGTTAGGATCTGCCCATGCAGATCTTGTTGCTGGATTGAGACTTTCAGTATATATTTCTTATGACTTTAAATTGTCTTTTATGCTTTGTTTTGTCAAAACATGGAAATGTATGGACAGCCCTCTAAGAATTTCATTTTTTAAAAATGACTTTTCGAGTTTGCCTTGCATGGCTAACTCCCCAATAACACTTCTGTTAACCAAGTTGAATAATATTTTTTTTTAAATTAATGGAGCCACTCCCTTGCCAATTCTGAAGCAGCCCATTGGATCTCCATATTTCACCATGCAGAGCATTCTCTTTTAATGGAACAACTATATTTAGACAATTTCTAAGCATATTTGCGTATCAGAAAATCTGATATTAAACTAGCCAGCCCTAAGGTGTTGTATCAGAAGTTGGGTACATTTTGTTCCTGATGCTCATGGACTTCTAGCCATATGTTTGGAGCTAAAGTTAAAAATTTACTCTTTCTGGTTATTAGTCATTTCCTTCCAGGGTACACTCTGTTGCCAACTGTAAAGGTAAAACTGATGGCTTACGTACAGAAATTCAAATGCTTGTCTTAATCAGAGAACCTTTTAACAGGTGGTGATGTGTTTCCCAAGGTACACAGAGTTGTAAGGCACCTCACTATTACCTATGCTTAGTGTGCTGACTGTGGTTCAGCTTCCTGAATCCACTAGCCTTTGGCTACACAAGTGCTACCAACCAATCCTGCACAGGCCCTGGACAGGTTAGCGATAGGCACACACAAATCCTTTACTATTCCAAGCCTTCCTCGTGGAGTGTTCAGCCCCTCTTCCACTGAATGCTCATGGAACTCTGATTTGCTGCTCCTAAATGAATAGCAGACCCCAGTTTGCAAGAATTGACTCAGAATCCCCACTGTACTTAACATGTAGCTCATAGATATATTGATAGTGAAAACAAGAATAAGTTTTACTACCAAAGAACAGAGATTCAAGTGATAGGAAGAATATTGGAAATAAATGGTTACATATTAAAAAAAAAAACAAAAACATGCTTTCTAGAGTCTAAAATTAATTCACAAGAAATTCTCTTGTCTCCAGCAAGATAGATTACCCCAAGTCTTTTCCCCAGTATTTTCAACTAGATTGGCAGAGTCTCCCCTTTATGAGATTAAGCCCACTAGCAATTTTTCTTCCCAGATGGAGGGCTGTCATGGTGTGTGCCTGCACTCCCAGATATATAAAAAAAAAAATCTCTGATGCTCATTGGAAAAGAGGATGTTTCCCTCCCCCTCATTTACCACTTTCTGTTAATTTCCTTCTGAAGTCTCCTCCAGCTCTTTATTGGCATTTGATTTCTATTGCATGTCCCTCAGAGAGATGCGTGTCTCTAAATACCTGTCTGCAGAAGTTTTATTTCAAGACACTACCTTTGCGTGACCTGCTTTCAACCACAGACCTATAGAACATAATTTTTAGTACATATATGCAATTCCTCACATAGTTAGCCATATGTACATCTCACACTGACAATATGACCATTTTGAGACAGAAACCTTACATGACCATTTTTGCTAAACCCTTGTGATCCCTAGACCCTGGCATACTGCTATGCCCTCTACCAGTTGGCATCAAAAGGTTCTTGGGTCTCACAGGTATATTCTGAAGGATCCAGTCCTATCAAATGTTGAGCATCTCCTGAAGTATTCTGAGCAAATTAACTGCCCAGTCGGATGCAGTTGAGGATACTCAACACCTTGTAGGGTTGGACCCGTAATGGCTTAAAACAGGACTCAATAAAATTGGTGCCCAGCTAGGCACCCAGCTTCACAGCAAGGTGCCTAGCTGGGACACTCCCTGATGCTGGAAAGCCTCAGCAGCGGCACAGATCTCCCTGCCACCTAAATGCTGCCAAATCTGCCAAGCACCGGTGAAGGCTCTCTGGTGGCTTTATTTTTGGTTTCCAGAAGGCACTCCTCTGCTACATTTATGCAGTGGAGCTAGGCGCAAGGCTATAAACCCCAGGTACCATGATGACTTTGCATCCAGAGTTTGTTGAGCCCTGACTTAAAAACAGTGTTCAGCTCCCGAAGAATGAAAATTAGTCCTCTGTGATTCAAAAAATGCTGTGGTTTTGAATTGGGGTATGACAGTTTTTGATACTTTTTGAAGTTAATATTTTAAATGTTTTATAGGGTTTGTTGGTGTTAAATTGGCACAGTGTGTGTCATACGACAAAGAATGTAAAGAGCAAGAGCTCCCTGTAACAAGATCTTGACAAAGGCAGTTGATTTAGTTCTGAATTAAAAATCCGAGTTGTACTTTCATTGGCTTTTAAAGCATTTGTTTGGGCTGAAAAAATTCTATTGGCGGCCCTAATTCTGCAAGGTTCTGAGTGCCCTCATCTCCCGTTGACTTCAGGCGTGGAGGGGACAGAGCACCTTACTGCAGCAGCTCAAATAGGTGACCTTGTTTCCCCATCACTGTGCAGCTCAAAAAGTGTTTTCTGTAGGGGTAATGTGGCTAGAATAAGGGAATAGGAAGGCAAGTTTTTTGGGCTCTTGTAGAGTAGAAGGATGGCCTTGTGATTGAATAGCAATAGAGTGGTCACAATGGGACTTTGGATTAATCCCTTAATTTTCCCGTGTGCCTCAGCTCCAGTCTGTAAAATGTGAACACATGCTTCATTTTCACTCCCCTTTGTCTTTTGTGTTTGAATTGTAAGCTGCTTGGGCCAGAGATGCTTTTTATTCATACGTACGAGCCCCATTTCTGTAACTTTCTCACAAATATTGCATTCTTGGATTAATCTTTAGTTTTTTTTTATTTCCAGTGTTGTCATGACAGGATCTTACAACAATTTCTTCAGAATGTTTGACAGAAACACAAAACGAGACATCACCTTAGAAGCATCACGGGAAAACAATAAACCTCGCACTATTTTGAAGCCCCGCAAAGTCTGTGCAAGTGGCAAGCGAAAGAAAGATGAAATTAGTGTTGACAGCCTAGACTTCAACAAGAAGATACTACATACAGCCTGGCATCCCAAGGAAAATATCATTGCTGTAGCTACTACCAACAACTTGTATATATTTCAAGACAAAGTGAATTAGGGTTGGCATTCCTAACAGAAGAGTCCACTTCCTGCATAGTTGAGATAGTTGAATCTAGCATTTGTACCTGTAAATGAAAGAGAATAAAAGAGAGAGGTCCATTGTGGCACCCCTTTCCAGTGTTTAAAAATGTGCCATATGACACACATTTTTTAGCTACATGGAGAAAGCTCTGTTGATCCATCACTGTGGTGTTCTCCATGTCTGCTAGCCATTTAGGTGAGGGTAGGGCACTTTTTAATTTAATGACTACTTGCACCATCTTGCCTAATGGACTAGATTGGACTGTTTCAACATTGGTTTACTCCACTTTTTATGCCTTCCATTGTGATGACGTCAAACACAGGGAAAGCCTTCAGTCATGCTATGGAATTTAATTGTGTAACCTCATTACTGTATCATTTGTGGCCCTTTTTTATTAAATGCAGCTCATTCTCGCTGCGGCTTGTAGTATTCCTCCTCTTGGACTCCCTTTCTCCCTCCCCTCCTTCATTCCCTCCACCCATCCCTGGTGGTGGTGTATAGAAAAAAATAAAGCACATGAAATGGGTCAATTTGGGGTCAGTGGTAAAGGGGATCTGTATTGCGAACAAATGTTTTAATAAACAGATGACTGTAATCACTCCTTGCCATGTTTGGCACCAAAAATGAGAAAATAAGGAAGAAAAAAAAAAACTACTGAATAAAAGTGACAAAGAATGAGTAATCTGTTATTTTTCTTTTTCAATCTACCTCTTTACTTAATACAAATGCTCTGTGTTTTACCTTAGATGCATGGAAATAAAGTAGTGGGGTTTTTAAATGATTTTAACATGTGTTAATTATTTTTCAGGGAGCGGGAGGGAAGGAGAGTTTTCACAAACGTTTGGCTGTCATTCCTGTAGGAAAATGATCATTCTAACTCTGGTATTTATTGACCATTTCCATTTCAAAAATCTTGAAATGCTGTCAGACTTTGTCATAGTCACGAACAGTAATTGACCTGTTCAATCTCCTTAAAGCCCCTTTAGCTGCTAATTAAACTATCTCTTGTGTCTGATGGGGGATTTTTTTTTTTTTTTTTTTTTTTTTTTTTTTTAGAATTTAATCACATTTCATGGGACTAACTTTTTAATATGTTTAATCTCATCCTAATTTTATTTAATGAGTTGTTTGGAAAGCCTGTGTCTTTTAATTGTTGTTAAAATTCTTGTTCAACAGTATGATGTAGTACAGAACTAATATCAAGTGAATACATAGATGAGAATTTACACTGCATTCAGAGTACACATATTTTCTGTATTGCTCTGTGTCTGAATGGAAATGTAGTTTGCCATATAAGTGCTTCTTCTGGCTTTTCAAAGGCATTGCAATTAAAGATTAAACTTTAAAAGATACAATGATCAGAAAATGCTTGAAGTACATAAACTGCATGAAAAAATATTAATAGTTTGTCTTTAATTTGATTTTAAACTTTTTAAGCAAATAAGGCTTATCTAAAAATGAAGAATTGGATAGTAACATTTTTAAAAGCTTGTGGGTTTTTACCTCCAATATGTGTTTGCTGATTGTGCTGTTCTGGTGCACGAAGTCTAATAAGTTCTACCTGTCATTCAACAAAACAATCAATGGAGTCTTAATCCATAGAAAATGCTACATTTGATTGGGAGGAACTATACTTCTAAATCAACTACATTTCAATTAGTTTTGTGGTTTAGTTGTAAGTAAAATGTCTATAATGCTTCAATTACTTAATCAACCTAAATATTGTTTCTGTTGTAAAATGTTGGCAGGGTTGCACATAGTTAACAGGATCGTTGATGCAAGACTATTCTTTAGTTTCATTCAAATTTTAACTTATGTTTGTATAGTGTTTTGAAAATGTAAAAGTTCTCTAAATATTCATTACATTTTGCTTGTGTGGATACAATATATAACACTCTTGTAACATAAATACTGGACCTGTGAGCCTTTTGTGAGGAATTGTGTGCGAGTATGAGCTACTCCGTTACCATTTTCATCTGTTGGCCTTGACAAAATGTAAATCTCCTGGGGATTGTAATGCTGATGGGCAAGTAAAATATTAGGTCCCAGTCTCACATTCTTGTGTATTTGGTTAATGTTACTCAAATTATTAGTCTCCTTGAAGTATTTGGAACGACTTATGTGAGTAAAGTTAATCGCATATGCAAGTATTCCCAGGATCAGGGCTGAGGTTTGTTTGTTACCCTGTTCAAGGGAGTGGATAGGGAATTAGATTTTGGGGGGGGGGCAAGACTGTTAAGCTTTCAGGTCAATTTTGCAAAGATGAGTCGTGTTTAAATCACCTCTGTTGTGTTTGGGCAGTCCAAGTGTTCTATAAGGCATCCACAATGAGTGCTATTTTACTAGCATGTTTGATGAGTATGCTGGATGGCATATTGAATAGCTGAACGCTTATCAAAGACATAACATGGAATCTGGGATGGAATGAAGATGCACACCATGAACAGGTAGATGTCACAAAGAGCCTAAAGCACAACTTTCTAGCAATACTGAATTAAAGTAAAACTGCTTCTGGGGTCTGTTGTGTTTGTCAGGAGTGTCCATGATTTTGAAAGGATAAAGTGGCTTCAGGAGACTTGAGTTTTGCTTCACTAATTGTTGTGGCACTCTGGCATACCACCCCTTATCACTAACAAATCCCCCTCCACTAAAACAAGCTATTAATTAAGGTTCCCAAATATTTTCCAGTTATATAATTCTTTAATCACATTGTCCATTACATGCACTGTAAATCCTGCTGATCAGTTTATATGCCAATACTAATTATATTTTCTATTAATAAAAAGTATGCATAGAATATGTGCTTCTGTCAGGTTGCTTTTTATCCGCTACTTTTCTGTGCCCTTTACTTCATAAGGCCTTTTTCAAGTTACTAATAGCTTTTTTTTATTATTGATTTATTCTTTGAAGAAATAAACCACCTTGCTTTACCTGTGCCACCACATAGGGATCTTTTTCTAGATAGTTGGGAGGGAAGGAGGCTTTGCAAGGAGATTCTGGTCCTTTCACAAGATCAGAATTAGAGGAAGCAACTGGTTCTCTTTAGGGCCCTGATCTAACTCCTAAGTTAGGACAATGCTGCAGGCGACTCTAGGGGGTATCGACCCCAGACTCTGTCGAACTAGTCTTCCCCTCTGGCATTGTCAAAAAATGGGCTTGCACCTGTTTGACTAGAGGTGTAAATTTATTTAAAATGGTGCAACATCCTAGGAAGGAGTACTGTGAAAAGGGATCTGGATGTCATAGAGGACCACAAGATAAATATGGGTCAACAGTGTAACACTGCTACAAAAAAAACCCCACCATTCTGGGATGTATTAACAGGAGTATTGTAAGTAAGACATGAGAAGTAATTCTTCCATTCTACTCTACTTCCTAGTCTGTCTAAATCTGTTGTCCAAACCAGTGCAACTTGTGTATGTAAACATGGCCTGTGGCAAAGTTTGACAGTTTCAGGCCCTAAGTGTCTCTTCTGATAAGTAGCTATTGTCTCTTATCTCCTAGCCATGTTAAATACACAAAGGAGTCTGCTTCCTGTTCAATGTCCAGCTGAATGTGGACTGCAACTTCCAATTTAGTTTTTGTATATGTTAAAGAGGAATACTTCTCTGTCCCAGCTGGGGGAGGAGGGAGGCGAAGGACCAACAGAGGTGGTTGAAGTAGAGGTGTAAGATTATTGACTTTAAAAAATAAATAAATAAAAATCTTGGTAACCGAAAAAGGGTCAAGTTTTCAAATTTAACATTTAAAACTATAGTTTTGATATTTAGGTGTATAATATCCTAATATTGGCTATTTAATAGGATTTAAGATTCTGGGATATTTTGTAATGGGTATATGATTTTTTTTTTTAGTCACATTTCCTAGCTTTAATTGCCTGTCTAATCTTTCAGACTGGAACTGGACATGACAAGGTGTGATTAATTAAGAATAGTCAGTTCCGTGGTGCGTGACAGTGCACGGAAGGCACGTAGGTTCCCAGCCCAAACACACCCTTCTGTCTAATTGAGCAATAAGAGATGTCAATAGGGTGAGCTATCTGATTTGCCTCATCAGAGCAAGGGACTCCTTTATTTAACCAAAGGAGGGTGAAACTGTGAGGGCAAAGTGAGCCAAAGATATTTTTCATTTGTGCCCATTGGCTCCCTGAACTTGTTGTGCATATTTACTCTTAAACAGTTCCTTTTTAACCTGGGATTGAAATAAATCATATTTTTATTTATGAACACAAAAGGAGTAACAGGTGGAAGCTGTTAGGAGCAGTGGCTGGAACATGGGAAATAGAAAACTGCTTTATGGAAAACATAAAATATAGGTGAAACAAACAAGGAGTTCTCTGGCACTTTTAAAGACTACATTTTATTTATCGCACGAGCTTTCATGGGTAAATCCCACTTCATCAGATGCTAGAAATGGAAAACTTACAGTAGGGAGGAGAAAAATAAATTCAGTGAACGATAAATCACAAGATCAATTAAGATTTCAGCAAATCAAATCATTCAAACAGTGTGGAACAACATAAAGTGGGGTGGGGGGGTGGAATCACTTTTTGTAATGAGAAAACTAACCTATATCTCTATTCAAACCCAAGTTAATGGCGTCAATCTACATATGAATTCCAACTCCGCAACTTCCCTTTGAAGCTTTGATTTGCAGTTTCTCTGTTGGAGTACTGCAACTGACATGCTTTTCATGGAGTGTGCAGGGAGAGTGAAGTGTTCCTGTGTTGGTTTTTGAATGTTGTCATTCCTGATATGATTTGCAGCCTTTTTTTTTTTTTTTTTTTTTTTTTTTTTTTGCTTAGTGACAGTCCAGTTTGTCCAATGTATAAGACAGAGGGACATTGTTGGCACATGAGCGCATATATCACATTGGTGGATGAACAGGTGAATGAGCCCTTAATGGAGTAACTGGTTTGATTATATCCTATGATGGTGCCATTTGTCAGATGTGTGGGCAGAGCTGGCAACAGGGTTTGTTGTAGATATGTGTGCTCGCCTTAGTGTTTCTGTTATGTGGTCTGTAGTTGCTGGTGAGTATCTGCTTAAGGTTGGGGGGCTGTCTGTAAGCGAGGAGAGGTCTGTCTCCTAAGGCTTGAGAGAGTGAGGGATCATCTTGTAGGATAGCCTGTAAATCCTTGATGATGTGCTTCAGAGACTTGGGGTCTGTAGTGATGACCAGTGGTGTTCTGTTGTTTTCCTTGTTGGGTTAGTCTTGTAGTTGACTTGGTCTCCATTTGGCTTGGTCAATCTGTTTCCTCACTTCCCCAGGTAGATATTGTAGTTTTAAGAATGCTTGATAGAGATTCTGAAAGTGTCTGACTAGGTCTGAGGGGTCAGAGCAATGGATTGTGTGGTGTGTCCTAGATGAAAGCTTGAGGAATGTTAGTAACTATAGCAGTCAGTAGGTTTCTAGTATAGGGTGTTTGTGTCCATCACTAAGTTGTACTGTAGTGTCCAGAAAGTGGATCTCCTTTATGGAGTGGTCTTAGGCTAAGGTTGAGGTGTAAATTGTTGAAATCTTGATGTAATTCTTCAAGGGCCTCCTTTCCATGGGTCCAGATGATGATGATGTCATCAATGTAGCTTAAGTAGAGGAGTGGTACTTGGGGATGAGAGCTGAAGAAGTGTTGTTCCAAGTTGGCCATAAAAATGTTGGCATATTATGGGGCTATCCGGGTACCCATAGCAGCGCTGCTGAATTGAAGATATAAATCATCTCCAAATCTGAAATGGTTGTGGGTGAGTACAACATCACAAAATTCAGCCACGAGGTAGGCCGTGACATCATCTGGGATAGCGTTCCCGAGGGCTTGTAATCAGTCTTGGGACCGATCTTATTTAACCTTTTTGTTACTGACCTTGGCACAAAGAGTGGGAATGTGCTAATAAAGTTTGCGGATGACACCAAGTTGGGAGGTATTGCCAATACAGAGAAGGATCAGGATACCATACAGAAAGGTCTGGATGACCTTGTAAACTGGAGTTTCAAGAATAGGATGAAATTTAATAATGGGAAGTGCAAGGTCATGCATTTAAGGACAAATTTGTTTTATATAAAGGTTTTTAATGCTTAAAGTGAAGAGTAGATTTGATATCTATTTTAACAGGCATTAAAGTATACATAGTTGAAGCAAGATTCATTTTATTCTATTAATGGTAAATTGTGTAAAATTTTGTTTATACATATATACAAAATATATTAACCAACTTTTTGTTTAATAGCAGAGGGATTCTGTACTAAGGATGGCTTTCTGAGGTGTCAACTGCCACTTAAAGTCCATTTGACCTACTGTAGCTGCATGCCAATTTCAAGGAGTAGCTTCAGCTGGTTTCAGCACTCCCTGATCCACAATGAAGTGAAACCTACTGATTGAGGTTAAGGGAATCATCCCTTTATGTGGCCAGTAGTCAGTACCATGTAGTGCTGATTTGTGCTTGGGTCCCTCTCTGCTTCTTTAATACACATATACCCTGTTTCACGGGCCCTATAGCCTGTTACACTATGACCAGTAATAGCTACAGTAGTAATACCCCATTTAGCCTCCTACTCATTTTGATGGGTCCTAACTGCTGGTGACTGCTGTTTTAAACTGCGAAAGGAGTGGTTCTCAACCCATGTGCCAGGATGCGTTAGTAGGTGGTGGAGGGCCTGCTGAAGGGCTGGTATGCCCTGCAGCGTAGCACCTACCCCCTAAGTCTGTCATTACATGTAAACTGAGAACCACTGCTCAAGAGGCTGGCATGCAAATAGTTCCTAGCGTGGGGGGTCTGTATGCTCCCTTGGCGGGTGCAACCTTACCTCTCGATTTAGCCTGCTCTTCCTAGGCCCACAGACCATGTGCCCACTGGGCAGGTATGTCAGGTGCCACAGAAGAAACTGCCCTACCCCACTTTTAAAACAAGTAAAACCCACCCAAAAAACGCCAGCAGGCCAAGAGCACGGGAAGGTTCCTTCCCTATCCTGCTGCCCCTTTCGTAACACATTAATCTTCCTCTGCGGCCACTCTCTGGGCAGCTGCCAGGGGAATTGGGGTGGTGGTGGACAAGGTGTGGAATCATGCCCTACGTCACAATCGAGTCCCTAGCAGCGCCTGCCTGCAACCATAAAACTTCCCCGCCCACCGTGCAGATCCAACACAGCAGCCAGGGCCCAAAACGCATGCGCATTGAGAAACGAAGGGGAGCAACGTTCGAAGTGTCACATACACAGAGCACAGAGCTAGCGCTCAGCGTGGGCGGCCGGGCGGTGCCTCGGAAACGGCCATGCGCAGTTGCAGGAGATGACGTAACGCTGGCATAAGGAGGGAGGTGGGCTATCGCCTGCGCCTTGAAGCTGAGCGATCCACCGCCTGTCCGCCGGCATTTACGTAGTCAGAAGGGGGTGGTGCCTCAGGGCTGCGCCTGCGCAGCTGGGGGAGGCGGGGCGGTGCTGCTGGGGCGGCTTGTTGTTGTTGTTGTCCCGCCAGCTCCGGAGGTTCCTTAGCTGCCGCTCAGCCGCGACGCCATGTCCTGTCCTCAGGAGCTGCTGCAGCACAACAACAACCCCCCGGCCGAGGGGGTCCCCGCCGAACCGGGCCTCAACAGTGAGTTCGCCCGCCGTTAGCGGAGGCAAAGGAAAGGAAACGAGGAGGGGCTGCGGCAGCCACTGGGGAGCGCGACCCTTTCCCCATAACACCCCCCACCCCTATTCCCTCCCGCGCCGCTGGGATTGGTGGAGAATGTGGCCGCGCGAGCTGCTCCGGGCCAATCCGTGGGGTCGCGGGTATAGTCGGTTCGACCTCTTCTGCATCGCGCATTTGGGGTGGAGGAGGGGCTGGGTACTGGGGGGGTCTACGGGTTGAGGGTTCGCTGGGAGGGGCGTTGGAGAGGTGGTACGTTGGGGGGCTTCTGTGGGAGAAGGGTGTATTGGCAGCCTTAGGGGGATGGAGGTACAATGGGATGGAGGAAGAATAGAATGAGGAGGGCTCTACCAAGTTGGGGTACATTGGGGTGTGGAGGGGGAATGGGGAGGGCCGTAGGGGATTGGGGTACCTTGGGGTGTGGAAGGGGAATGGGGGAGGGCCCTTAGGGGGTTGGGGTACTCTGAGGTGTGGGGGAATGGGGAGGGCCCTTAGGGGATTGGGGTACTCTGAGGTGTGGGGGAATGGGGAGGGCCCTTAGGGGGTTGTGGTACCTTGGGGTGTGGAGGGGGAATGGGGAGGGATCTGGAGAGTTGGGGTACACTGGGGTGTGAAAGAATTGGGTACACTGAAGGGACCGTGGAGGTTGGAAGCTGATTATGGTGTTGAAAGTCCCCCTGGAGGGGTTGGGGTAGGGGCTGGGAACTGGATTTTAGATGGGGTGTGGTGTGGGGAAGTGATGATGTCTGGTGGTCCATGGGAAAATGAGAAAATGGGAGAGTGTTGAGGGATTAAAGGGGGACAAGATTGGCTTCTGTCAGAAAGGTAGGCTGTTGAGGGGACCATTGGCAGGATGCTCACTTGTTGTGCGGCTAAATGTATAGAATGGCTGATCTTAGGTAAGATCAGTGAGACTATGGCATAAAATCACATTTGACTCAGTTAAGTTTTAGTGGCTAGGGTATAAATACAGTGTGTGAGTCAAATGCAGGAGGGGCCAGGGAATTTTGGTAGCAAATTTAACAGGGACATGAGATAAGATGATGTGGTCAGAGATGGTGAAGGTATCTCTGATTTTTGGAAAGTTTATTCTGAGACTTGGTATGTAATGGGGAGAGGGAGTACGTTTGTTTTGTGGTAGGAGTGAATTTATTCATTGACTGGTTCTAACAGCAAGGATGAGAGTACAGCAGGGATGTAGGGAGGAGCTTGACAGTGGGAATGATTTTATTCAGTAGCTGAGTCAATATCACTGACGTGAGCTATTTTCCTCTATATCCGGCACGTATGTCAGCTGCTTTGCTGCATCCTTTTGTTCCCAGGATAATGTTTGGCAGATTGATGTTTTTATCTAGGATCTCATATTGGTTTAACTGCTGTTTTACATCTCAAAGGCACAGCCATTGAACATACTTTTTTTGCTTGCCTTTAAGTGCCAAGGATACTGTGGTAAAAGAGGTCGTATGTGAACAAAATATATTAATGATTAAGTTTCCTCCATCCTAGTTTGGTAAATCATCCATCAATAGGACCAGCTAATTGATCTCCTGTAAATAAGTGAGAAATGTATTAGATGAGTGCAAACTATGCTGATATAACAACATTGCCATTGCATTCTGTGTCTGATGACGTTGAGTGTTGTGTTAATTAAAGCTGTGCGTCTCTGATATGTTGGCCTCAGAACTGTGCATGCGTGCACACAAATTATTCAGGGCTGTCAACATGTAAAAATATATCACCACATATTAATTGATGAAATTAAAATTCAATGAAATCTTAGTTTTGATTTTGTGTCTGGGTAAACCTAATGTCTGTTTCTACAACTTAAACTTGGTTTACATGTGACCTGCAGACATTCATTCCCCCATATTTCATATTTTCCTTTTTCTGTTTGATGATAATGCAGTGACTTGCTGTGTTGAAGATGACATGTAGGTCCCAATCTTGTAGTGAACTCCACAGGAGTACATTCTCATTGAAGTTAGTGGGGGTATCACGCAGGTGCCTGCAAAGGGCTGTCCCCAGATCTCCTATTGCAGCATCAGAGGGTTAGTGAAATCAGTGCAGTTACTCAGGTTGGCAAGTGTTGTTTGGTAGTATGATGTGTTTGCAGGAGTGGGCCTGTGAACCAAATATGTAACCATTCAGCTCCATGAAGGCTCAATACTGGACTACTGATAACTGGTCTCTCTAATGTAGTCTTGTAGATTCCATTTTGTCAGGTGAGTGAGTCTATATATTGATTCATTTTTGTTTTAAAACATACCTAGCATTTATTTAGTGCCTTTCATGCAAAGATTTCAAAGCACATTCAAAGGTGAAGGTTGCACATTGTAACAGTGGCAGATCTGGGAATGGAACTTGCCAAGGACTCCTGACTTGAGTCTTGTGTGCTAACCACAAGAGCATGCTTTCTCTGGTATTTCCTGATGCCTCACTCAGATTTTTTAGTCTGACCTCATCCTTCTGTTAGATATTAGCGTGGGGAGAGAAGGAAAAGAAAAAAACAAACTCACTCACCACCAACAGTTTAAACTGGAACACACAATTATTGTCTGTTTTTCAGTAATATTTACTACATTACTGAGAGAAAAGAAGTAAAAGGAGGGTCTCCACTGTTATAGTTGTACATCCTGTCTTGTGAGAAGTCTGGTCACAGTAGGTTGCTATTGTTGAGTACTCTTGGAAAGTGATCGCCAGTGCTTTGATGTGCCCACAAGCCCAGGCTAATCAGGTACTGCTCTGTCATTCTGGCCTTTGTACTATAGAGGTGAAACAGATAGCCCACACTAGCAGATGGAAAATATTACTGTGGGAAATGGAAAACTTTTTTGACAATGGTATATTTAATTACTAGTGTGATGTTCCTCTCCTTGTTCTCTTTCGGCGTGATGCCTTGCTTGTTTGCTATAGTCTGAGGTAAAAAGGTATCCTTGATTTTCAAAGTAAAATCAGACTCTGATCAAAGAAAATGCTAATAAAAACTTAACTATTTAGTTAGTGATAATGATGCAGTCAACAGATTGTTAGATTCTATAGCTTTTGAGATTATGGAAAACTAAAGGGTAAGAGAGAAATACACTGGAATTCTTTATCTAATAGAAGACACCGTGACTGCATAATGGGTGTGAGACAGAAGGCTAGTTATCACAGCTTCAGACTTGCAGTAAAATTTAAGAAAACTTATTTAAAAAAATGGTTTGATGTTAATGTAGAAATTAGCCATTTGAACCAATCCCTATAGTCATGTAGTTTGGTAAGATGTCTGTTCTTCATAGAGCCCTGTTGACTTTAGCAGGACTCCATGATGTCAGTTTGGAAAATGGGGCCTAATAAAAGTAAATCAGATTTTAATCAATGCCAAAAACAATGAATCTCTCCTACTTTACAACAAAATTTGGCTAAAAGTTTTCTATAGAAAACCATCAATTGTAAACAGCATTATCAGAAAAATGATGTTTAAAAGAAATATTCTAAGTTATTATCTAATTAATAGAAGCAAGGTGATTGAAGCTGTGTGGCAAACAATCAAGTTCACACATGGTCCAATTCCTAAGCAGCTCTGCATAGCTGATGTTATGAACACATACAGTTGCTGGTTGTAAAAGGGATACTGTCCTATCACTTTAGGTCTAGAGTTGTAAGATAAAGTTTTTATGAAATCTGAGCTTAATGGACTTTTTTCCTGGACAGCTAAAGTTAGTTTGCATTTCCTCTGCTGTGTGTGACCGTATCATTGTGCTAGTCCATGAAAACTTGAAAGTAAATCGAAACTTGTTCATTAAAAACAAAATTGAAATTTGCAGGTGTTGTGTCCAATTAATGAAAATGCAAGAAAGTAGCCATTTGTGAAAAGTAACTAATCTTTTGTTTTTAATCTAAGATGTTAGCTATAAATAGGGATTTTTTAAAAACTAATCTGGCATTGTCCCTTTTAGTATATTAATCTCTTGATTTAATTACTTTTTTTAAAAAAGTACATGACATTGCTTCAGATTGCTTTTTGAAGTAAAAGTGCCAAATATTCATTTTTGAAAAAAAGTCATTCCTTTTTAACAAAATATGTGGTTTTCAGGTAGTTGGTTAAAATTTTAAGAGGAATAAAGTGCCAACCCAAAGTGTGGCACTTGAAACTGCAATATGACAAAATGAAATGTTCTCCCATGGGGGAATAATTCTTTTTTGTGAAGGTTTGGTTTGGGGATGAGAATCACCTTTTTGACGTAATTTGTTCTAAAATATTTTCTGGTCTAATTTTGCTACTTATGGTCAGTTACTTTTGGCCAACACTTAGAGCTACATTAATGAACTTCAGAGGATTCCCTATCTATCCAGACCATCTTAACCAGAAGGAAGGTTATAACACACCCCTTCTTTGATGTGAGGGATCAGCTTTTCAAAAAGAAATTTGTGGCTCTTTCTTGAGCCCTGTATTGGAAATGTGTGATAGTGTTTACACTTGATCTCAAAAAGCTTTGACACTCATTAAACGTGCTTTAACTCATCAGTATGGATAAGATTGGTTGAGAGTAAAATTAGGCAAAATTCAGGAAACAATCGTAAAAATAAAAAATCATGGCACAGTCATGGCAATAAAAAATGTGTAAGTAAATTAGCAATAAAGTATTAAAGTATAACATTTACATGAAAAAACAACATTAATGCAATTATTTTTACATTCTTGACAAAGTAAACTTCTGAAGTTATAGTTGCATATTGTGCAATCGTTTTTCAAACAAAAATGATTGATGCTTTTTTGCAAAGTCCCTTTTACTGACTTTTGCAGTTTTGGAATAACAAGTTATACATAGACAGATTGTTATTTTTTATGCAACATCTGTTGTCCCCAAGCACATTTTTATAAAATGAGAAGGGGCATTTGGTGTGGGCAAGTTTCAGAGCAACTGTCTGGCCACAATGCAAGATCACATATGTCACTTGTGACTTGATGAATGAGAACTGTATGCTTTTCATAAGCTGTAAAAAGTCTTCATGATTTGGGATGCAAACTCTTTTAGAGCCTGGGGCCTGCTGGGCCCATGGCAGATGAGACCTCCAGAGTCTCCACAGTCCCCAGCAGCTTGCAGTTTTGACCCCACCACCTCAGGGCATGGAGCTGGAGCTGAAAATGATAATATCATGGAGGTCTCAGACTTCCATGAATCCGTGACGCGACAATATCTTACTCGTACTCATCAGAGATGAGTGGTCATATAGAGAAGTAGCAGTGTGCAGCTTGTTATGTAAACTCCCTCCTGGGCCTTCTTTTGATGAATATTTACTCATGTTTTAACTTGCCTCTAATACTTCTTGACTCTATATAGCAAATTCTTCAATTTAGTACAGGCTCTATTCAAGATTACGTTTTGTGGCCTAGGCTTAAGCACAACTGAGTCTCATTCATTCCAGTGCAGCCATAGGCTACAGCAGTCGATTCTAATGAATCCTCCACTGCAAGCCCAGGCTGCTTCTGTGATCATCTACCAAAACTCCTCCACGAGATTAACCTCACAAGGAGTGGCCTTCTTTGTTTATGTAGATTCCAGTATCTCTTCCTCCATTTCTTTCCTATTGTTTGCTGCTGAACTGTGAACTCTGAACTCTGAGATGGAGGAAGGGAGAGGGGGGCAAACATGAAAGAGGAATTCATCATGTACTTTAATCATTATACTGTAGATCCCACCATAGGAGATGCTCTGAACCCAAATGGCTACCACCTGACCTGTAGCTATCTGAGATAACAAATTTCCTAATTGCAGTTGTTGCATGATTTTCCACAGGTATTAATGTTTTCATATTGGAAAGGTGTTGCTGTAGGGTGGACCTATTGTTCTGGCATCTTTCTTGAAACGTGGCTTTCCTCTTTCTGAAATTTTGATTATCCCTGGTCTGAAACATGGAGTAGTCTCATCATTCAGTGTTGGTTAGCCTGACCTAAAATGTTCTTTCCACAGCTTCATCTGCTAAGAAGCCAGACATCCAATTCTTCAGCTGATGCAGGGGCCCCAGGTATCTTGTAGAGTGCTCTGGTAGTGGGAGAAATTCCATCATCTTATCACTGTTGCTGCTCTGTAAGATTCTTGGTACCAACACACCATGTTCATGAATATAAGCAATAGCATCAACAGCACCCACAGACTGGGAGACATTCCTGGTTACTGAAGCTTAATGGAGAATTTGCTTAGAGTATGAAGGAGCAAGCAGTTGATTCACTGGGACTATGAGACAATTCCCGGAACTAGGAAAGGAGTTCTTGGAATGTGGCCTCCTCTCCTAGAGACTTGAACATGGGCAGTCACCCTCAAATGCCATTCTGCAATGTGTCATACCATAAAATCATTGCAGCTAATGTGAGGCCAGCACTTGTGTGAACATGGGATTTAAACGAGGGCACTAAGCATGATTAGTAATAGATTGCTTCATTTGAATCAACTAATATGGGTTGCAAATTGTTGCACATGTTAGCCAATGTAGTTGTACCTTAAGAGGTCAATGGAGGTTATATTCCCAGGGACCAGAACTGAATCTGCATTTAAAATTTCACCACTTAAAAAAAAGTACTAGCCAGTAGTTTGTACGCTCGGTGTTAAACTTGGTCTAATACATTTAAAAATGAATGAAAAGTAGTTTCTGCTACTACTCCTGCCAATTCTTTAACTTTTCCAGTCTCCCTGTTTCTGTATTTTACTGGGTTTTTTTGGGTTTTTTTTTTTTCTCTCCCTAGTTGATGAGAAGAGCTTACACAGCTTGCGGAATCTGTCCGATTATTCTAGATAACAATGACACATTTTATATACAGTGTTGTCCAATGCAAAAAGCAAACACATTGATGAATAGGAATATTTTAGATAAGACAGTTTTAAGTTTAAAAAAGAAATCAGAAAAGCGTGTTACTTTTAAGATGATGGTATTTTATTTTTGAGAGTTAAGATGTATCAATTTTATATTGTTAGGATAAACAAATGGGATTTTCTGAAGTTACTCAGGAGCACAAGTTCCATTATTTTTTGTTATTGAAAATTCCTCCTATTGAACAAAATAGATAGGTTTTTTAGATACTATATTTTAGCTTCAAAATTAGACTATTTAGATTTGCTGTAATTCATAATAATTCCTAGTTAACACCAAAGAGATGTATTGACATAAAGAAACCCCCCTGATAGTATGTAAAGATTCAGTAGTTTACACAAGAAACTACTTTGTAAATATCCCAGTGGCACAGTTCTTTAAACTAAATAAGACTCTGAATTTAAATATGGTCTTGAAATGAGGATCTTTTTAAAAAAAAAAAAAAAGTGTAAAATGAATTGCTTGCTCCATGTAAGACAAAAGTGACATTAGATGCAAAACTATTGCATCTAAAGAACAGGATCTCACGCAGAAAACAAAATGTTTCAGCTTATGCCAACTGTTATTTAAAATTTTAAATTTAGATAAAAAATAAATTGTCTATATTTTTAAGTGATACAGTTATGAGTACCCCAGGATTGCACTTGAATGGTCAATGGATTAAATAGCTGACCAATATGGCAGAAGTCACATGGCTTAAATTCACAAGTAGGAACATAACCCACCTATGAATATTTTCAAAATATTTTAACTGAAACCTTTTGCTGCTTAATGTATTGGTAAAAATGTTGTATGTTGTTAATGTGCATGTTTAGTACAGTCAGCAGTTGGGATTATTTTCGTGTATTTTAATAGTTTAAAGCATGTATTTTCAGTGCTGATATGATGCATGGAGCTCCTCAATCCAATTTTCTTCATAAGGCAATCCTGTAGTTAAAACTAGTTAAAGAAGAAAGACAGGATGAATTACAATAATGTAGACTAAGTGTAATACTTACTATATAGAACAGGGGTGTCCAACCTTTTAGTATGAGGAGCCACATTGCAATTTTTTTCTCACGCGGGGGACCAGTGAGCAAATTTTGGATAGATAAGGCATAGAAATTGATCTTATTATTAATTAAAATTAAACAATCAAAAAATAAAAACAGTCTACAAACTCACTTTTGGTCTACAAAAACAGAAACTTATATTTCATACCTAAACACAATTTCCAAATAATATATAAAGATTACTGTAGGGCGGATGGATAAGTGTCACTTTCACAACTGTACACGTTTTCACTTGTTAATAAAACCACATCTTGTGAGAATTTGAAAGGGGCTTCTCTAGCTTTTCTTAAGGAAGCGTCAATGTGTGCAGGTGGCAAGGAGGCAGGGCAGGGCAAGGCAAGGGTTGCCATATGGGGTGGCATGGAAGAGCACGGGTGGCAAGGTGTGGGGTGGCAGTGGAATGTGGTATGGCAAGGGTTGCCGTAGGGAATGGAAGGGGAGAACACGGAGCCGGGCAAGGGCGGGGTAGGGTGGCTGTGAGGAGCATGCAGGGCAGGGCAGGAGTGGCAAAGGAGCATGGGGGGCAGTGTGGTGAGACCCCCACCATTTCCCTTACCCACTCCCCTTCACCAGCTCTGCACCTCACTGCCTGCCAATCCCCTTCTCCCCTCCTGGCCCTGCATTTAACCTCACAGGTCCAATCACCTTCGTCCCCTCCCAGCCTCCTTCTCCTTTCCTGGCCCCACATCTCGCTTGGTCCCCGTCACCTTCCTCCCCTCCCAGCCTCCTTCTCCCTTCCTGGCCTGCATTTCACCTGGTTTCTATCACGTTCCTGCCCTCCCAGCCTCCTTTCCTCCCTCCTAACTAGGCACATCGCTGCCTGCCAATCACCTTCCCCTCCCTTCCTGGTTGCACACCTCTCCTCCTGATCTGATCACCTTCCTCCCAGCTCCTTTTCCCTCCTATTTGGCACATCCCAGTCCCGATCATATTCCTCTCCCTTTTCCCCTGCTGGTCCTGCTCCTGGCCATCTGGATTACTTTCCCTTTCCCAGCTTTGCACCTTTCCTGGTCCTGATCACCTTCCTCCCCTACCAATTCCCTCTCCTCCTGATTCCTCACCTGCCTTGCTCCCAGCCCTTTTCCCCACTGGCTCCGCAGGTCCCCCGATCAACTTCCTCTCCTCCCTTTCTTGCTCCGCGTCTCCCTGGTCCCGATCAGCTTCTTTTCTCCCCTCTCAGCCTCCTCTCTGCCCCCCTCCTGGCTAGGCACCTACCTTTCAAGCCTCCTCCCCCCTGCCTCTCCCCCTCCTGGCTGAACACCTTCCCCATGCCAGCCCCTTTCCCCTCCAGTTCCGCACGTCCCCTGGTCCTGGCTCCTCAGTGCAGGCATCCTGATCCCCCTGCTACTTCCCCCATCCCCACCTCACCTAGCTGGCTGGATCTCTAATTGTCAGAATCCAGCCAGCCAACTCTTCTGACCTGGGCCACGTGGTCAGCTGTGCTGCTGCAGAGGGACATTTAAAAATGCTCCAGAGCCCCAGCTTCCAGGCAGCGCCGTGGGCTGGATAAGAGCCCTTGGCGGGCCAGAGTCCGGCCTGCGAGCTGTAGGTTGGACACGCGTGATACAGAATTTTCCCTGCAAAAATAGGTTTAACTATCAGTTACAAGAAAACAGTTAATTAGGTTAGCAATAATTATTTGTGCTACTTGAAGTAGAAAATGTTAAACTAAATATTCAGATAAGACTGTAAGATAGTTTGGGACTGTACCTTCCCACCTAAAAATATTTAAGTGAAAACCCCCATTTTCCCACAAAACTAGAATAAACAGTGATGCACACATGTAAGAACATTAACATCATTTCCAGCTAAGTATAACAAACTTAGTTTTGTAGCATACTGTAAATGTGCACAGTTCTTTAAATATGTAGGGGGGAAAATGAGCCTGCCTCAAGGATCTACTAATTCATAGATCTATGAATCTATAATCTAAATTGGATACATCTCCAATTAGAATTCTAATTTGAAGGGTAGCAGACAGCACTGGGAAGAGAAATTGGCATTGGGGGCCAGCTGCAAGAAGAAAGATATTGCTTGCCATATGGCTAGAGAGGCAGGATGTTACAAGCATGGGGCCATTGTCGGGGAAAAGGTATGAAATTATAACTGGCGAAGAACAAAGGGAGTATTAAAGAATTGAATTTGGTTCAAGAATGTTCTGTGGAGAGAAGGATGTAGTCATGCAGTTATGTGGTGAGGATTTGGAGATGAAATCTGATGTCCAAGAAGTGGATGCCTGTTAAGGGTATTAATAAATAGCATGAGGGAATGGAATGACTTACGTTACTTTAAGTTACCCAAATCAAGATTGTTTAGTTTAAAAGCATTTAACTTAAGTTAACAAACCTGCCATTCTTGTCTTCTGTTTGCTTATAAACACTTTTTTCAGTGTTATCTGAATTCACCATGTTCACATTCTTTCTGCATGTAAACGATAAACCTTAAGTGAGTCTTTAGTTTCACTGCCTTTAATGAGAACCATCTGGCTGGCCCAACAGGTTCCTGGGTGGAGTTACAGATGAACGGGAATGGCAATGATAATGCCAATGGGAAAAATGGGGGCCTGGAACACGTTCCTTCATCATCCTCTATCCACAATGGAGACATGGAGAAAATTCTTTTGGATGCCCAGCATGAATCAGGACAGAGTAGTTCAAGGGGTAGCTCCCACTGTGACAGGTAAGGAAACACAGCTGTATCGAGTCTCTTGAACTACTCGCTTTCCCTTATGCTGTGTGAAGCAGTTTCCATTCTTGATGCTTTATTCAAGGGCAAACACATTTTATTAGCTTTATACTTCTGCACATTGCATCCGTGTGCCGGCCAAACTGCCATTTGAAATACTTGCTGAATCCTGTTAGCTTTAAACAATATAGAACACTGAAAAGCAAATCATTGTTAAAATTTTAAAAAGTAATGTCAAATCTCATATTATCATTGTTCATGTATTGTGTGAAAAATTATTGTTAATGATGTGATTACTGATGCGTTGATCATTTGAGAGATGGTGATAGGTAGGAACAAGGGACTGTGACTAAAGATAATGTTCATTATAGTGAAAATATAACAACAAATTGGCTTATCAATTTTTCGAAGTAACTTGCTCTGTTACTTCTGTGTATCCAGGCAAGAATAAATGATAGACCAGAGGCTCGTAATTCCCACCCCTCTTTCTACCATGGAGAAGATAAAGTGGAGGGAGGCAAAAAGTATTTTAACATGAAAAAGCCCTCTACTTTTTGCCCTTAAAGGCAAAATGTATTTATATCAGATAAAATAATCTTGCATGTGCTATCAAACCTGGTGATACCCTTAAGGTTTCACTCTAGTTCTTCCTCAGAGTTGCTGGAAAGTTAAGATGGTGTTGGACATGCCTTGGGAACCACTTTTCTTATCTTGCTGGACAAATGCTGTTTTCTTGCCTTGTCAAATACATAATATTTTTATCAAGCCAGATCAGAAATTGTAAGCTGCCAGTAACTTGCAGAGTATTTTGTCATTTTCCACTTCAACTATAAATATTTGCTCATTAGTGGCTATGATGCTCATTTTCATTCTTATCACGGTAGGGACTTTATTTCCACCCACACCTCTAATTGCCTTTGTATTTTTAATTTAACTACTGTCAGATAAAGTCAGATGAAGACAAGCCCCCTTTTCTTTGTTCTCAATGGCAAATGATTTGAAAATTAAGCTTCCAGTTTTGTAGTCAGCATATCATGATTATGGATAATATTCAGGTATTTATAGAAACTTGCAGTTTAGAGCATTTGTAGAATCGAGTGGTAATGGCTGTGAACCATGTATTAACCATGTAAGTGTGGAGATGGGATATTTCTTTGGTGGGGAATAATGATCTGAAAGGTAATAGAGTTCTTGTTTCTCGTCTTAGTGTCTTGTATGTCGAAATAGTCTTACTATGATGCTATCAATGTTCCAGTAACTTAACTAACCTAAAAGTGGTAGTAATGCCATCATTCTTTCCTTTAGTCCTTCCCCTCAAGAAGACGGACAGATAATGTTTGATGTGGAAATGCACACGAGTAAGGACAGTAGTTCTCAGGTATTTTCTCCAGTAAACTTTAAAATACATAACACACATTATCCAGGAGAGAGTGTTTAAAATAGACAGTATTGTGCCTTAAGTAGATAACTTGTTATTAAGATAAATAAAAAAATTAGTAAAGCATGCTAGAGGGCTGAAGCCACATACTTAAAACTGTAAATTTTGTTTCATGCTTCCATATACGGAGTCAACGTTATGTACTTAAAAAGAATAACTATTTAAAGCTGTATATTTCTTAATTTCTGTCAATGCATTTTTAATTTAGCATGGAAAAATCTGACAGTAAAAGAATAGTTCTGGCCTTTAACTTCAGTAAAGGTCAAACTTCAGTTATCAAAAGCCTGTTTATGCAAAATCTGGAACTGTCCCTTATCCTTTTGGAATGATAGTGTTTATTTGTATTGTACCGTGTTCTTTGCATCGTTTAAAATCGAGGCAACACTTTGACTACAACTGTATGAACAAAATTATCCATTCTTGCTTGCGTCCTTGTAAGTAGACTCAAGGAATCATTAAAGGTTTTATGTAGTTAAGGTTATGTTGATAACAATATAATAAACTTATATTTTAGGAAATTATGATACGTTGTAAAATTTGCTCTGTGTGGTGGTGGTATAAAAACAAATTTAAAAAAAAATAGCTAGACAAGGAGAGAGTTATTTGTATATTTAAATTCTGATAGTCGAGAGAAAAATAAATCTAATCTGAAACACTTGTTTTGCATTTATAGAACTTGGCCTTAGGTATTTAAATTGCTATCTAAGAAGTCAGAACATTCAGGGTGTCATTCCATAGGTCAGCTCACGTAATTCTCAGTAATCTCAACAATAGAGGGAACCTATTGCTGAACTCTGGGTTTGGTCATTTAGTGAAATTTGCTGTCTTCAGCAGTACAAGATGAGAGCAATAATAGAAGAGCGAACGGTGCATTTCATTTTTTGTCAGTTTGGTTGGCTAAACAATAGGATCATCACCCTTCTGTAGCCCTATAGAGAACCGTACCATCCTAAGTCAGCTCCTTTGCTTTTCATTTTGGGTTGCCATTTCCCTATTACAATTCAGCATGGCTTCCTTTTTTCAATCTTTTTGGTGCTTCTTTCAACTAAGCTGTATTCCAAGTGGTATAATAGAACCTTGCTAAAGTCCAGGTCCCTCTGATTTCACAGGAGAGAGGACACCATGGGAATGTCAATACATACTGTTGTTTCTGCTGAAGTATGAGCTCTATATATGTAATGGTGTTGCTTTCTGCCAGTCAAAGAAACAGCAGGCCTCCAGTTTGCTTCTGAGTTAGATCTTGCTTAAAGCAGCATTCTTGGGTCACCAGATGTGGCATCTGGCCATTCTTTTATGAGAGGGAGGCATTAATCTTTGGGCCAGGGACTCTCAATTACCATATGCTTGCACAGTGCCTACCATAGCTGGGCCCAGATCTAGTTAAGATCTACCGCAATATACATGTTAAATAACATTAGTAAAATAACAAGTAAAAAGATATTTGTCTTGACAGGGACAACGGGAAACTTCTGAAAGAAATTTAAAATACTTGTGTACAGTTTGGGCAGAAATGCTGTACTTTTAATTTTATTATGTCCGATTTAAAATTTGCTACAGTTTTAGAGAATAGTTTTTACTTTTAAACATTTTATGCACTTACCAGCTTACTCAAGGTATTGTTGAAATCATTTCTCAATTGTTCTTTGCTCTAATTTATAATATACATTTAAATATCATTACAGTGAAGCTTGCTTAATTCCCTGATAATATAAAACATTTATCTGAGATGCACTCTGATTAGGCGACCCCGTGGACATAGTAAAATCCATTCCAAATAAACGTTGGTGCAAGAATGTCTTTTTCATGGTGCAAGAAAGTCATCATTCCCTTTCTTTCTCCAACACATGCAGAAACAGCTCAATAGAATGAAAACTACCAACATCTGCTGCTTATCATTTTGTCACTTTAGTTGATGCTCTTAAAATTAATACCCTGAGGAATAGCTGATTAAGTGTTGTTACAGGGCATGTCCCATGTATATTTTCAGTCTGAAGAGGAAGCAGTAGAAGGAGAGAAAGAGGTGGAAGTTTTGAAGAAAAGTGCTGACTGGGTATCAGACTGGTCGAGTAGGCCTGAAAACATTCCTCCCAAGTGAGTCGAACTCTTTACTAATAAACATTCCTTCTGCAAGAAGGAAGGAAGAATCATGGTGCACACAATATATGGAATTAATCTGGCTATCAAAATGGGATCATCACAGAAAAAAATATTTGGAAGACTTGGATTTTCCTTGGGGAGGATAGAGAGCATAAAACCAATAAACATTGCAAAAATGTAATAGCGTAACAGAGCCTTTTACTGCAAGGCAGCCAAACAATAAGATTAATATGCAGTTATTTTTTCCAATAATGACAATTTTCTTTACTTGTTAGAGCAGGATACCTGAAGTTTGCATTGGTAGGGTTTAATAATGGCCTGCTGACTGGTGTGGTGTTGGGCAAGTCACCTAAACTCTCTGCATTTTGGTTTCTGCATCTGTAAAATAGATATAATGCTAACCTATGCTATAAGGACACTAGACACTATTAGGCTTTGAAACCCTTGAATGGAAAGTAAAGCACTGTATGAGTGCAAAGTGTTCATTAAACTGGAGGATGCTGTCCATATCTGGCATATCTCTACATCCCTGCTTGAAACAAAAAAGTGGCTATTACTAACAAGTCATGTACTGAAATTCCCTGTCTCTTTGATTTCTCCCTTTGTCTCTGTACTTAAGTATGTGGTCTCTTCACACTATCTCCTGTTTCTCTTTGGTCCCTGTGCAGTCTGGCTTTTGTCCTTCCTACTCCCACTTGAAAAAAAAATCTGGCAGAGTTCTGTGCAATTCTGAAATATTCCTGTCCATTTTTTCCCTTCAGGGAATTTCACTTCAGACATCCTAAACGTGCAGTATCTTTAAGTATGAGAAAGAGTGGAGCTATGAAGAAAGGTGGCATTTTCTCTGCAGAGTTTCTGAAGGTTTTCATTCCATCTCTGTTCATATCTCATGTTTTGGCTTTGGGACTAGGGTAAGTACAAAGACTAATTTTAAACTTGGCATCTTTACTGCTTGCATACTTACAGTAGTACTATTGGAGTTACCAGTCGAAGGAAGAGCATAATAAAACTAGCCAGATTACTGTGGCATTATGGTGATAGATCAAGTATATTTGAGTTTTGGGGGGGGGGGGGGGAAACAACATTTGTGATGATGTATAGTAATACTTTCTATTTATTTGATTGTAGGAGAAGTTTGAGATTGAAAGTTCATGTGTTCAGAATGCACAGATTATCATGAAATCAATTACCTTTTTTTGACTTTGAGACTCTCCTGCAAATAATCTTTGGAATGACCCACTTATTTGCTCATTCTACACAAATTCCTCAAAGTTTAGTGTAATAAGAGGAAAAATAAGAACAAACTAGACATAAATATTATAGTTATTGTTTTCTTTGGCTCCAAAAAAAGTTTGTGTAACATCAGATGATGATGTTCTGGGCCCATGTAAATAGCACATATTTTCCTTCAAGCTCCCATTAATTTTGAGGGGCTAGCATTGCAGTTGCATTATGGTACTGAAACTAAGGGTTTGAAACGTCATACAGACACCATGTTATATGTACATTTTGATCGTGCAAAAGCAGCTACTGAATTTTCAAGTAGCCAACCAATGCTGTCAGTATCTCTGTAATTAGAAGTGATCACTGAGTGTGCTTACGGTCTTATCTTTGCAGGCATCTATCACTTGTCCTCTTGTGGTAGGGCCAGAGAAATGTACTCAACATACCACATTTCAGTTTTTATTTAACTTCTTATTCAGTTATTTCTTGTGCATTATTTGTCTTTAATTTTAACATACTCTTGTAAATGATTTTTTCTATTGGCTAAACTAGCTATATAGAAAATGTGGAAAGAAAAGTTTTGATGCCTGGTAGCAAAAATGTGGATTCCTGTAATAAATTAGAGATCTTGCCTCAGTTTATTTGTTAGAGATCTGCCTTTTCATAAGCCCATAACACTCAGTGTTTGAAAGTCTGTGTTAATATTTGTTTTCTTTGTGTAGTGTAAAGAATTTTGTGTACATATTATTTTGGCTGGGATTTTCTAAGGAGTCTTAGGCAGTTAGACATCCCCCTCCTATTGAATTTTAATGGGATTAGAGCAGTGGTTCCCTTTCTCTGCCATGGCACACCTTGATACCTTCAATTATTTTGAGGCACACCACCATATAGTTTCCAAATGAACTCATGAATATTCATGAGCCAATGAGCCAGTCCAGAACTCTTCAAGTAGTTTTTCAAAAAATTCCGTGGCACACCTGCTCAGGCCTGTTGGCACACTTGCGTGCCGTGACATACAGGTTGGGAAACACTGGATTAGAGTATCTAAATCCCTTGGACTCTGTTGGAAATCTGTCGGTATAGTTAGGTGTTTAGATGCAGTCATTCGTATGTAAAAGAATGGGATGTGATGGAAGAACATCACAAAATGGGAACTATTGACAAGAGTAAATTAAAACAGTTAAGTGTTCGAGGACTGTTGTGAAGGACAGTATTTCTATGAAATACAATTTCTTATGTTTGTATTTCAGCATCTACATTGGAAAACGACTGACCACGCCTTCAGCTAGCACTTACTAAAAGAAGCAGAGGGCTGAACTTGGAAATCCATGTGACCTGTGAAGAAGTTATTGTCACCTTAGTACATTTGAACTTGAGACGATTTTAAGCATGACTCCAACCCCGCCCTTTCTTTACACACCCAGGTTCCAGTGACTCTTGGAATTCAGTATTGTATTGGAACTCTGTTCAGGTGTTCCTTACCCATCTTCTCTCTTATCCCACCCTTTGGCCTGCAAAACACGTCAGTTGCCTAACAGAATTTACAATTGTCTATAGTTGCAAGGGCTTCTTTCAGTACAAAATTCCACCAGCACATTATAATTTTATCAGTTGCCTCCTCTAGTACAGCCAGTCTTTAATCTGCAGCTATGCATGGTGCAAATGTTGACTGTATTATAACAACTGCCAATCCCTTTTAAAAAAAAAAAAAAGAAGAAGAAGAAACTGAAGGTTGGTTAGAGTAAACGTGAAATTTTATTTTTTAAAAACTAATTTGGCTGTAAATCAAACTAAAAAATCATGGGCAATAAAGAATAAATTTAATTTTAAAACCAGCTTTTTGGGCAACTTACTCAACTCCTATTTTGGCCATGTCTTTTCGTTTGCAGGAGGCAAAGACTGCACAAAACTTAAAGTAGGATAATAACTTAGTCATCAGCATATTTTAATACTAGATAATTGTCATAATCTTGTCTTTTCTATGAAGTGGGCTCCTTGTTTCTGTTAGGAAAATCTATCTAATGCCTAGAAAACGTTAGCAGCACTGCATTGTTTGCATGTGAAGGAGTTTTTATTTTCCTTAGCTTTTTCCTTACAGGAAAATTTTAAATGCAAAGTTTTCCTTTATAAAAGCAGTTGAATGCAAATATTTTTGATGTGTTTAGACTCCCTGTGTAAAAAGGGGAGTCTTTTGAAACCACCTACACTATGAAGATAAGCTAGTTTCAATAGCTACTCAAAGCATTTGACCTGCCTGTTGGGAACAGTCTTGCAATTGTGTAAAGAAACACTAATCTCTGAAATGTCTTCTTTAGTCAAGTTTTCAATATTCCAGTTTTTCATTGTTTACTGCACAGTTTCCCTTGGGGATAATTCACATCCTAAGGTCTCTAGTGATGTCTCATGTAGCTAGGTAGAATTCTAACTGATGTTGTTAAACTTTTACCTTTGGGAACACTCGGTCTTTTCCTCCTTTCAGTGATACCTTTTTCAAAATGTGAAGCTTTAGCACCAAATTGTTACAAAGCATCAGGACATACTTATGTCCTTAAATAGATTTTATTGGATTTCAAAACATGTAGCGTGACTCTGAGAGATAGGATACTCTGTTTTCTTATATATAATATGAATATAGATTTTAATACTAAGTATTTAGGGAACCAGTATTAATTTTGAAACTAGGAAACTCTCATTTAAATAGAAAATGCATTAGGCTGACTTATAGAAAATGTTAGGAAAATCTGGTAAGCCAGTTTTGAAGAATCAGCTACCTAAAATTTACTGCTTGCATCAGATAAAGTTGATGGTTTGGTATGGCAGTGATAGTTCAAAACAGTTCAAGCATGGGAGGCTAATTCCTAGTTGAGGATTGCTTTAAAAGAAACAGTTCAGAAAGCAAACAGGCTAAATATGAAATGAACATGTTTTAGAAATATATTTTATTCTCCCTTTCCAGTAACCTTTAGGAGAAGATTAGTAGTTTTAAGCCTGATGCAGAGTGAAAGAGTAGTTAAGCCATTCTGTTTAGACATCTATTTTTTTTCTTTTGATTCTGAATATTAGTAGCAGTTGAATTGTCTACAACTGCATGTTCATTTCAAGTGTGGTTATTGGGATTCATCCAGACTTGTGGAAGAAAAAAGTTGCAAGGATTTTTTTTTAGACACTATGAGCCACATTATTTTAGAGGGCTACAAAAAATGGGAAGGGGAGAAATGCTGGTTTACTTTATTAGTACTAATTACAGCACCTTGTTTTGTACGAAAATTGGAATAGTGGAAATATAGATTTATATCAAATAGGGAATACCTTTATTTTAAAAAAAATAAAAGCACACCACCCATATTCAATTGGTTAATCTTCAGAGTATTTGATAAATTAATGTTACAAGCTTTGACTAGAGGTAATACACAGCTGTGTGCTAATATTTCAAGCAGCTGTGAGATTAAAAATTGTTCATTGAAAATATTACAGAAAAATGAATACCTAATCACTGTAGCACTTGTTATCATACAATGATACAATGCATTATTTATTGATTCCCTGATATAAACTTGGGATGGAAGTCTACAACTTTTATGAATAGAAACAGATTATTGTATAATTTGAAAAGGGGTTTCAGCAATTGATAGGTGAAGTTTTAAGATAAAGGTTGTTTAAAAGCTTTATACCTGTTTACAGTTTTGAGAAAAAAAATGCAGGCTTCATTTTTCTTATGTTCAGTGAAAACTGGTTTAAAATATTTGTAAATAGGATCAAGCAAAATGCATAAACTTGCACATTAAAAAATGTGGCAGGCTAACTTAACTGTAGCAAATACATATTTACTTACTCTGTTTTGAAAAGTGAAAACTGAAGACTCTGTTAGTAATTCAGATTTTTTAATTGACCCATTTGTTGAAATTATTGAAGTTAACTGAGCCAAAGTGATTATGCATCCTTCATATGTTTAGTTAGCACTTTGTAACATTATATACAGTACATGTATAAGTTGTAGCTATAAACATTTTGTGCCATTAAAGCTCTCACAAAACTGTGTCTGTCAGATCACTTCATATCACATCTTTTTTTACCCTACAGGAAGGATGTTGAACAATTTTATGCTGTTGCTTGTTTATGAAGTAATAACTGTATCCTGAGTTAAATGAACCTAGAGGCTAACTTAATTAGAGTTTGATAATTTTTACTGAGTTATGGATGATATCATCAAGTTCTTGTTCGGAAATGTGATTAAAATATTGACTTCATAAACTATGTTCACTGTTTCCATCCTCCCCAAGCATCTTTATCTCCTTATAAATCAGGAAGACCATCTTGTTTATCACGAAGACCATGGTATCAAAAATAAGAACAATGTATTGTGCTGTAAGTGCTATTTCAAATGGATATGATTGTCTCCCATGTCAGTTATGTTTTTGAGACTCCACCCAATTCAGTTATAAATGCAATTGGAAGAGTGAGGGCACTTCTAAGTCCGTTTAGCTATGACAGTTCACATTAGCTGAGTTTCTGGCCTTACAGTCTTAGCACAAGATTTTTGCTTAACTTAAAGATGTCAGGGTATTATTGGCGAGGTGAATAGGACTGAAAAGAGTGAGGTGTTCACTTATGGAAATTAAATTTAAGAAGCTGGTTTTTACCTTTTATTTCCTTCCTGAGTTTTCTTGTTTAAATGTAAGACTTCTTTTAAAAAAAAAAAAAAAAAAGTGTAAGAAATTGAGTGAAATTTTCAAAAGCACCCAAATTACTTAGAAGCCTAAAAGACCCATTTTCAAAATTACTTAGACACTTCGGATTTGACTTTCAGTGACACTTAGGCTCCTAAGTACCAATGAAAATGGAACTCAGGCTTCTGAGTTACTTAGGTGTTTTTGAAAACAATATGCAACATCTTGAAAATCTTTAAGCATCTTGTCAGAGCAGAGGGATTGTAAGTAGCCAGTTGAGGTAAAGTTACATATTCACTATGCCATTATTTTAAAAAATACACAGTGATTATCTCAGATCCTCTTGGGCAATCATAGTGCAAGGTCTGTGTAATCAAGAAATGTAATGACATTTTATAGACCAAGAATGCTTTTGCTGAAAGAATGTTATGCTTTAAGTGGCAAACATATTAAGTTGCAAAGGGCTATTGGTTCTGTTTGTATATAGCTATATGCATACACTGCACACTTTGTCAGGTCAAGATGTAGTCTAGTGTATGGAAAAGAAAGCAAAAACAAGCTAAATCTTGAGTAAATTTCCCATTTATGAAAGTTACAACTGGATGGAAATTGCCAGTAAAGTTCTTTATTTTCTATGCTGTCCAATAACTGTATACTTACGCAGTCCAACAAAATTAGCTTGCTTTAATACAGGCAGGAGTTTTTGCCAGCTAAAGTCTGGAAATAGTGGCTCTAATTTTATTATTTGATAAATTTGTTTTACTCAACAGGCTATGAAGGGTGGATTTCTTTGATGGTGGTGGTTGAAAGGGAATTTTAAACAATCTGAAGGTGTAAACTTTGAGCAATTTCTATAGGGATACAGAGCCTACCATCATGTCTAGTATTTTGATTTATTTTAAACTAAATGAGTAAGCCTAAAACCAAAAAACCACCATTACATTTAGAATATGATAGTTTGAGAGGCAAAATCCTCCAATTTTTCATTTGTAAATGCTATGGAATCTTGGCTTTGTTTAGCTAAATGGGAGTTTTGCCTTTGACTTCTTCGGGGCCAGTATTTCATGCAAAGTATTTTAAGCCTGGGATGATTTCAGTGGGACTATTCATGTGCTTAGTTTGCTTAAGCTCCTTGCTGAATTGGGGCCTTGAAGATGATATAAAGTGACGGTTTGGATTTACTCACTCTGGGATTATGCTGCATGGTTCATGGTTCCCTGATTCTTTCCTCTTGCCAATGCATCATCTGTATATAGATGTGAGATTTAAAAGCAAACCTACAACCCTAAGGTGCTTGAAAATCGCATGTTGGGTGTATACAATAGCTGTCCACAAGAAAAAGACCGAGCTGAATTTACTTCCAGTTGATTGAATAAGTCTTCGTGTTCTGCAGTGCACATCACTCAGCCAAGAGCAGCTGATTCAGCCAATTTCTGCTTGCAGCAATAAAGTGTGATTAATCTTGATGTTCAGGGGTGAGGGAGGTTCTCCATTAAGCAAAGTAAACATAACCGTTAACTTTGAAGTGCAACCAGAGGGGTGAGCAGCATAGAAACTTGTATTTTCCATTTTAAACAGTAATACTTTGTTATTGACCGGTAGTATAAGCAAGAGAGTCAGTTTTGGCACATTTTGAGATTTCTGGTGACAAATTCCAAGTTGCAATGCAAATCAATTTTCCATGCAAAAAAAAGGACAAGTGACTAATAGTTTAAGGCCAGAAGTGGCCATTATGATCATCTAGCTAGTCGAACCTCTTGCATAATATAGACCATAACATTTCAACCAATAATTCCTTCAAACTCTGGCTGAGAGAACTTCTAGAGCCAGAAGCTATAGCATACATTTAGGAAGACACCCAATCTGATGTGAAGAGTTGATGGAGAATCGGCCACATCCTTAGGTAAGTTTTGCCAATGACTAATTACCACCACTGCTTTAGGGGAAAAATGCACCTTATTTTGAATGTAGCTTTTGTCAGATTTCTGTTTCCAGTCATTAAATCTTTTTCTGCTTTTGACTCCCAGATCAAAGAGGCCTCGAAGGTAGAAATATTCTTCCTGGTATGGTATTCATAGACTGTGATTCAATAAATCATACAGATTAATCTTCTTTTGTATTAAATAAGTTTTCTTTGTAGTATTTCAAATGCTACTGCTTTGGGGAGCAGCTCAGACACCCCAACTACGTAGCAGGCTTCATGTTGCCGATCTACACGCAATACAAAAATTTATCAATACTGCTTTGATTTGCTGTAACAGTCTGACCTGAGCCTATGACTTACATTTCCCTGCATTTATTTTCCTCCCGTTTTGTAAATTCCCCATCTTCAAGTATCTGATGAAGTGGGATTTTCTCCCACAAAAGCTTCAGCGATAAATAAATTTGTTACTTTAAAAGTGTCACAGGACTCCTTGTTGGTTATAACCAAGGTATCCTCAGTGTAGACTCACCACTGTGCTCTCGCCATCTAGGTAATATGTTTGACCTGCTTCTCTCTGGAAGGGTTTTACAAAGTCTAATAGCTTTGAAAGTACTTGGGATTGTAGGTGCTCTGGGAGTACAAAGATTACTGCAGAGTAATATCCTCATTTTAATGCACCGTAAAGGATTTGCAGCAGTGAGTTGTTCTTTCCTCTAAAAAAAACCAAAAACATGGACTTGCAGAACCAAAAGGAAGTGCTTATCTGATGCATTGTTCTTTTGCTTCTGTGCCACACACTGTCTCTTCAGGGGAGGAGAGATAACAGTAACAACCAGGGAGTAGGCCCTTTTTCACTGTACTGTTCTTGTAAGGAAGGAAGTAAAGATTTCATGAGAGAAACCATACCCAATTGGCTGGGATCGCAGTTGCATGACAAGTGATGTCACTCAGGCAAGCTTATTCATGAGACTATGTTCTGGCACTTTTCAGGCCTGGGCTTTAATTTCTCAGCAGAAACGGGAGAAAAAGAGTGCTGCAGAAAGGTAATCGGTTTAATTTCCTACTGACAGGCAGAGTCAGTTATTAATCACTGTTGCTCCATTTCAGAATGGAGGTGAGTCAAAGCTAATGTAAAATTAGAGAGTGGTTGGGAGGCTATTAAATTTCAGTGCTTTGCAGGTTGTGTGTGACTGGATGCTGCAGAATTTCAGGCATGCTGCTTTCAGAAGTCTTCATTTGGTTAAATACATGGGGCCAAATTGAGGCCTGATGTACGGGCATGTCCCTCTTGGGAAAGTCTCAGTGTGATATTTCAGTTGCGGGGTAAGTGACACACTGGGTTTAGGTAGGTCAGAGTGTAAAATACACCAACATAGGTCTGCAAAATGAGTGCAACTGGATGGGTGAACAAGAGGAGGACCGTGAAAAACTAACAGAAGGAAGTACAACAAAGTAGAAACTCCCCTCACCCACTGCCTTTTATTCCCTGTTCCCATGCAGTATGTTAGGCGCTGTACTCCGAGGAAGACATCATCCCTGTCCCAGAGAGGTTAGTTGCTCTTCCTGCTGCACATACCCAGCCCAGCATGTAAATTGCATGTTTTGCACACCAATTGAAAGGCAAATCAGTGCAAGTTATGCCATCCTTCTGCTTACACCCTCTTCTGACCAATTCACTGCCCTCTGAGTCACTGCAGAATTGGGCCTGTTGGCTTTTATGTGTTTTATCGAGCGTATTCTCTGCAGAATCCTTTTAAGGGTTTTTCTGTGGGGACAGGAACGTGGATTCTGATGGTGAGCCTGCAGGACTGGGAGTCAGGCGAAGTGGCTGACTCACTGCATCACCTTGGGAAAGTCATCCCAGCTATGTGACTCAGTTTCCCCATCTATAAAATGGGAATTATGCCTACTTCAGAGGAATGCTTATTAAACATTCAATAATAAAGTGTTTCTAAGGTCTGTTTTGTCTGAGGGTCTCAAATAATTGGTTTCATAATTACTATTTTGGTGCCAGATTCTCATATGGAGTAAATCCCTGTAGCTCCTTGGAAGTCTATGGCTTCTATGCTGATTTACACCAGCTGAAAATCTGGCCTCTCTCATCTGTTTCCTCATTTCTTTATGCAGCAAGGAAGTCTGCATTGTTCTGGATGGCTAGCGATCATCTGACAGTTTCTCTGGACCTCCTATGAAGAAAGATGAAAACATTGGTGGGCTGCCAACATTTCTATCTAATGCTGTGGAGCAGTGAGCTAGAAACTTCAGGGTGATCCCTAGAGGTTAGGTAGTGAGATAGAAAGCTGGGCAGGAAAGAGTAATTTAAACCTCCTAAAGATGTAATTCTGAGTGGCACCAAACATCCACTATTCCTTTGACTAAAATCAGGGATCAGGCTGAATTAAAGCATGAGCACTATAGGCGCATGGTGAGAGCTCCTATCCTGGAATCGTATGAGTACATTAGAAACCAGCTTTCATTTTAAAAACGAGTGAGTTCCTAGCCCTTATGGCCATGAAGAAAGGCTGGAAAAGTGCCCTGATGCAGTGATGTCTGCCTGGGTCTGCCAGCAGCCTGAAACAATACTTTTCTGATGGGTGAACAGTCCCATGCATCTCAATGGAGCGTTAACTCCCATACCCACAGTTCTGGAGATCCTGCCAGCACCGTCCCAGCAAGGGATCTGTGTGGCAGGAGGCTCATCCACCCAAGTAGATATCCCTGGCTGCTAGGATAAGCAACTGGGAACCCCTGTCGCTTCTACCTATCATGCTTCTGAGTGGGTGAGTGTCTTTGCTGCCATTCCCAAGTAGAGAGGTGCCAGGTGCTGCTGTACCTGGTTCTCTGAGAAGGGAAGGAGCTCTGTCCCACTGCTCCTCCAAGGAGGCTGGGTTGTCAGAGTAGACTCATGGAGACTCCTTGTGTGCATTGCCTATGGTCTGGTGGAATGATCTTAGTCTGTGAATTGCGGATGCTCACTACATTCAGGCCTGTGCTATGGATTATGGGCTGAAGAGTAAGGGTATGAAAGACTACCTGCTCTGATTTAACAGCTGTATTGATCAGAGTAAAATTCACTATGCACAAAATTCCTTTTGTGTGGAATTTATGTGGTGCATAGGCCGTGTGCCCACTTTCTATATGAGTGAATTTCATCAATTGCTCTTATCAGCAGGTTTCAAGCCTTTCCCAAAGTGGAGTATCATGACCCTCCCACCCCAAGGATAGAGAAACTAAGGTGCAAAAGGACTGTGAGTTGCCCAGGTTACACAGCAAATTAACGGGAGAGGGCCTGATCCAATGCGGGTTAAAATCAGTGGGAGTCTCTCCACTGATGTCAGTTGGTTTTAGATTCAGCCCAAAATGAGAAATAGAACCCAGGAATTTTGATCCTTGTCCTGTGTGCTATTCCCTTAATCATGCTGATTATCTCTTCTGTGTTTATGAAAGGGATTTCAGGAAGGGGTAGCAATCTAGCCCTCTTCGAAGCCAGAATGCTTCTCTCTTTCAGCTCTCAAGCTGCTTGGAGTGTTGCTCTGTTTGCTGATGCTCCCAGCTGAGAGCTAATAGTCTAGCAGGTGACCAACACTACTGTTTGTCATTACTATCCCTAACACAGTGCTGTAAATGTACACAGAGTTTTGCAAAGGAGCAGGATACATATCATGCCCCTGCAAAGCTCACAACTCCCTTCTATCCTAGGCAACTTTTAGCACAGAGTACCTCGCACAGGTTCCAGCTTACCTAATGTGCATATACTGCGAGATAATTTGTTTGTTGGATTAACAAAAAATTTCTTGAATGTCCCCACCCCCGCAAAGCTACAACTTCCTTGGAAAAATAACACAAATTCAAAATTCCCATCTGGTCTTCATCTTTAAACTGAATTGAGGTTCTCAGGTTTCTCACTTTGCAACTTTCGTCCCTCAGAGCATCTTTGTCCTGCATAGAACTCCAGAGAGGTTCAACCCCTGGCACAGACTTTGGAGTGGAGCTGACTAGAATTCTGAAATTTCAAAGAAGAGAGGAAATATTTAGACAAAAGTTCAAGATCAGGGAAGAGAGGATGCGATGGGGATTTTTTAAGAACAGGATAAGGAATCTTTCACCTCCTGGTTGTTGTTGGCTTATGTGAAGTGAACTATTGGTGTTGTAAGTTGACAGTGACTTTTTAGTTAATGTGTGTGGGAGTAGTACAGCAGTGTGGAAAATATTCCTCTGACATCCCTTCTTTCTTGCAATGTGCCTGTTCTGGTAGTCAAAAGAAACAGAAACCAAAACAGAAAAGCTCTGGGTGAAGGGAAAAAAATCTGAGAGTAATAATTATTTAGATGTCATGAATGCATGGGTTTCAAGGTCTGAGAGGGGAGACATGCTGGCAATAGTGATGCAATTCATCAAGGTCAATCTAAATAATAAGATGAGTTATATTAATTCCTCCTAATTGATTATCTTGCCTTTGACCATAGACCAAACAAGGAGTCCTGTGGCACTTTTTATAAATATAAATAAATGTGTTAGTCATTAAAAGTGCCACAGGACTCCTTGTTTGTCTTGCTGAACTAGACTAACATGGCCACCTCTTTGGAACTTGATCTATAGGATAACTAGTGAATAAAGAAGCCAGGGTTTGGTCTGTGGGGTTTCAATGGGGTTACTCATGTGAATTAGGGGAGCAAATTTAATCTTACGCATATGTGTTGATTGACTTACCTGTGTGGATAAGGAGAGAAAGACTTGGCCCATGCACAGGTTTAAATGGGACTGATCACATAAGCAAAGACAGCAGGTTTGACAGCTCTCTCTCTCTCTCTCTATCTATCTATCTATCTATAATTTGAATGGGACCACCCAGGGGACTAAAAAGAACAGGATTTAGTCCCATACTGATACTTTCCTAAAGCATCCATCACCATAGGTTCTAAGGCACTGATGCATCCTGGGGCAGGAAGGAGATTAGTAGTTACACTAACTGGGGCTGTTATTCCCCCATATGCATATTTTTCTCCCTAAACAAAACAGGGTGAGGGCCTCATTAATTTACACCTGGGGGCCCTAGTACACAGATTTGGGAAGAGGCATAGCAGCTGTGTCTGCATCCAGCTGTCATTTTAAGCAGAATTCTGATAAAACAAGTCTCTACGGTTCTTATATGAAAGTAATGGCCAGTCAGTATGGAGACATGAATGAATGCCAAGTTTCCTGAAAAACTGTCTAGACTATCATATGAAACAGTTCCCAGAAAGCCGTCTGTTGTGGGTGGGGAGGTTCCTAGGAGACAGCTGGTTTCTTGATAAAGGGGATGGCTGGCATGACAACATTATATATGCAGTCAGGTTTCTTCCCTATTCATCAGCATGGTCAGGGTCCTTTTCTCACAACCTGTTTCTTACATAGCACTTAAATACAGTGACATCTCTTACCAACACTTTTCTCCATAGGCTCACCTAACAAGCAAATAATGCACTTGTATGTTAAAGAAAATCAGTTCTGCTATCCATGGGTTGTAATACTGTAGCTCCTAGCCCCCTTGTAAACATCCACTTCGTTTGTGCTCCCCTGCAAGGGGGACAGAATGGATTTAAATGATGTTCGTGTCATTTCAAACTGCTTTTAAAATGCTCCAGTCTAAACCGGATCTATCTGAATTGCCCTAATGGAGCAGACCTATGCACTAATATATATATATAATCTTTGTACAGATTTTTTTTTTAAACGATTCAAAGGATTTGCTTCAAAATTATCCCAGATACAGAGAGACATAGTTGCATAGTTTATTCTAAGTAACGTCTATAGAACCTTGCTGATCTCTTCTTTAAGGCCCAGGTTTTCAGAAATGATCTGGGATTTTGAGTGCTCACTTTGGGACACCCTAAATGGGCTTGATTGTCAGAGAACCAGTGCTCAGCACTATCTGAAAGACAGGCCCTGTACGCTGGTGAGCTGATCTACCAGCTTGGGAAGAAAAAACCCCAAGTGCCTGCTGAGCTCCAGTGCCCTTCACAGGGCTTTCCTTATCAACAGAGATTCAAGATAACACAAGACAGCTGCTCAGTCAGACTCACCAACCTCGAGGGCCAGCCCTTGTCTTCAGGGTTTCATAGGCAGCTGCCTGACAGATGCAGAAAGGCCCTTCCCTGACCCAGAGCCTCTCCTAGTAGGGTCTTACATACAGTTTCCTGTAGGGGGCACAAGACTGGGATCAAGTCTGTCACTTTGCTGCTACAGCTCCCAGCCTGAAATAGTCCAAGGACTGTAACAGGTGCTTTGGGGCATGAACCCTGAGGCCCAGACCCCTTTAAGATGTCTCATGTTGGGCCCACTCTCATGAGTCACTTCTGAAAATCTTGCACTTTAGGACTCTGACATAGAGCTGGGTTCCTCTTGACTGAGCTTCACACCGGAGCCGGTAGGGTTAGCATTGGTGGTTTGCTCCCCGTTTGTTATTCCTAAAATTAGCCGGCTGCCTTTAGCATTTCAGGAAGCACAGCAGCAGTAAAATCCATGGCAAGAAGTTACTGCTCTCCAGAAGTATAACCTGCTTGTTAGCCCCCATGTTTTGTCAGCATCAGGCCATGGACACACGATCACTTTATTGCGCATTAACAGTCATTACCGCGCGATAACAACAACAGCGTACACATGTGCAATAGGGCTGTTGTGCATCAACAGCCCTATTGGAGGGCAACAGAAAAACCACCTCGACGAAGGTGGTGGCAGTTAACGCGGAACAGCTGTTGTGCCTTTCGACTCGTATGTACGGTTACCGCGCAATGATTGGCCTCTGGAAGTGTCCCAGCATTCCAAAGTTGTCCTCTCTGGTCTTCCCCCCACCCGCCCTGTGGCCGTGACGAAACAGTCCCCCCCGATCAGATTCCTGGGATTTTAGAATTTCTCGTCTGTTTCACTTCCTGTTCTCTTCCTCGTGGAGTGGAGTGCAGCTCCGATCTTCACTAGCAATGGCGGCCCATCGTGGAAGACGCGCACACCTTTGGAGCACGGCAGAGGTGCTGGACCCAATCAGCATCTGGGGAGAGTCTGCTGTGCAGGCACAGCTACGCGGCAGCAGGTGAAATTTTGATACATATGGCATAATTTCTCGGGCCATGTCAGAGAGAGGTTATGATAGAGACACTGTACAGTGTAGATCGAAGGTGAAGGAGCTAAGAATAAGCTATCACAGAGCGAAGAAGGCAAACTGCGGTTCAGGATCAGCACCTGCACCTGACAGAGGCATCGTTGCCGTTGGGCTCACAGGGCGTTGGCCACAGGTAGAATAGCTTGAGCCCCGGATCTATTTTCCTCAGCAGGCACATGATCAGACAGCCTGTTTGTAGGGGAGGCGGAGCTAAGCTGGGAACAGAGCCAGATGCGGTCTTGCAGCTCAGTCATCTAGCAGGGAGAGAAGAGGGAACTTTAAAACCTCTCTCCCCTGCTGCACCAGCTCAGCACTGCAGCTGACTCCCCTCCATCCTGTTTTATTTAGGATCAGCTTCTTCTACACAGCACCAGTAAGTACTGTGGGGGGGAAGGGGAACCTGAAGGTGGAAGCAGGGGATCAATCCCCAGGTCAGTCTGGTGGGTCTGGGGAGCAGGATGGGGATCATCCCCTGCCCCATGGGTAGGTGACTTGGTGACCAGCCAGAGCAGCAGCAAGTTGTAGGTTGAGGATCGTCCCCCCCCCCCCTTGTCCAGGGTGGCAGGTGGGGACTGGTCACTTCCCCCCAACCTGTACAGTGAGGTCAGTTGAGGGGTGGGTGGCCTGGGGATCATCCCCCAGCTAGGAGTGCCAATGATGACCTTATTTATGAATTCTGCAGACCATAAGGTACACCTAAAATTTATTCTGTGCTTTGAAATGTGGTTTTCTTGTTTGTTTGTTGTTAATTAAGCAGGGGGTGGAGAGTGACTGGAGGAAATGGAGTTGTGTTTTTAAACTACTTCCTTGTGTTTTGAGTTCCTCCTCCCCATCCCAGGGTGTGAGTGTGTAACAATTTAGGGTTACCCTCTCTCCCACAGGTATTGGAAGGTGATTTTGGCCCCTGGTGCAGGACCTGTCCCCCCACCTCTGCCCCCCTCACCCCCCTGTCCATTAATTAATCCTATCCCCTCAGTTCTGTCCCCAGCCAAACCCCTTTAATTCAGGGATCAGTTCAGCCCCCCAACCTCCATCAGCTGTCCCCCACCCTGAAGCCACAGTACAGCTCCCCCATCCTCAGCTTTGATCTTCTTAGGGATCTTCACTCTCCCCAAGTCTGAAGGGAGATGGGTTTCAAATGGAGTCCCCTTTCTCCCACTTCCCAGACTGGCAGGGGAGCAAATGCCAGGGCCTGGGGAAAAAATCCTAAGATTTGAGATTCTATTGGGAGATCATGAGTCAAGCTTATTTTTACCTGCTAGAAATCATGTTACTTTATGTGCTTCAGTTTTGGCCTGTGTTGAAAAAGCCACAGTGGACTAATGCTTGTTATTTATGCAGGCTTAAAGTAAAAGTTTCAAATGCAAAGACTAGCCCCTGTAAGCATTTTGCAACTGCAGATCATCATACCAATTACCTTAAGCAAAAGTCAACCCTGCTATAAGAGGCTGTAACACCCATGGTTTTAATGACGCTTCTTGGACCAGATTTTTAAAAGAAGGGCCCCAGAAAAAAGCTATTTCACACTTCCAAGTGTCTTGTTATCAAACTTTCCAACCCCTCCCTTTTTCCAGGTGTGACTCTGAGATTCTTTGTTCCCTTCTCCTTGTTGTTAGGTGATTCTCTTTGTTATTTACATTATCTTTTGTCATGTATCCAATCTCAACAGCTTTCATGCTGTGAGAGAGAGACTCCACACAGAGCCATATGAAATACCTGGGTTGTTTCAGATCTATACACACATACATGTGATGCTGCAGGAAACATGATCCCATAATAATGCACACCATGTTTATGAGCATTCAGAAAGGAACCTTGCTTGCATGGCACATTTTGCATCAAACCACACAATTACATGGCAGGAGTGAAAGCAAAGTTATACAGATCATACCCCACTGTGCATCATATGACAGGGCGGGTTGGGGATCACAGCCCTTCTGTGCTCTCCCCTGGCCCAGGTGGCAAGTGTGAGGTGGGGTTCCCCCCCTCCAGCCAGGGACCCCCTCTGGGCCTGGGTCCATCAGTCCAGCTGGGCATCGCCCCTCCTCCCCATGCAGTGAGGTCAGTTGGGGGATGAGTGGCCCAGGGATCATCCCCCAGCTGGGAGTGCCAATGCTGGCCTTATTTACAAAGATGAAATCTGCAGACCAGCACCATATTGTGCACCTAAAATTTATTCTGTGCTTTGAAATTTGGTTTTCTTGTTTGTCTGCAATTAAGCAGGGGGTGGAGGGTAACTGGAGGAAATGGAGTTGATGTTTGAGTTCACTCTGCCCTAGGGTGTGAGTATGTGACAATTTAGGGTTGCCCTCTCTCCCACAGGTACTGGAAAAGGTGATTTTGGCCCCTGGTGCAGGATCTGTCCCCCCACCTCTGCCCCCTCATCCCTTGCCCAGTAATAAACCCTGTCCCCTCAGTTCTGTCCCCATTACTGTCGGCCCAGTAATGCTGAGTTTTTAGTTTGGAATCTGCCTTTCCTATAAGAGTGGGCTTACTCGGTTTTGGCTGTTGTCCTTTCTGCTTTGTCTCCCCAGGAGAGGGATTGGGCGCCTGGCAGGAGCTGTGGGGTGAGAGTAGGGAACAGTACAGCAGCCTTCTCTGCCTTTTCTACAGTTCACTCTGTTGTCTTCTCTTTGGCTATTTGCAGGGGAGGCACAGGCTGGCAGCCTGGCTGGCTGGGTCTGCTAGTTTGGTGTGACACCACTCATGGCACCACACTGGCAGCCCCAGGCAGTCTACCTGCTTGCCTTGTGAATTCCCCAACTTCCTCCACCTGGTTTGTGTGCACCTGAAAGCTGGGACCTGGCCAGAGCCTTTTTCAATTTCCTGCCTTGCGGCATGCTCAGGCATGTGGCCCAGGGCTGGAACAGAGCATGGGAAAATGCAGCTGCTGTGCTGCCTTTCCTGGTGCCCACCATCCAGCTGCACTGCTCCCCTGCCACCCTTCCCTTTCTCCCCACTCTCCTGATCCACCACCCTCCTTCCTCTCCTGTTTGCTGAGTTCCCTGGCTCCTGATATTCAGCCACGGGAACCTGGAGGGAATGGGGAATGTTGTGCCTTGTCAGACAGGGAGACACATTTTGTGTGTCCTCCTGACATGGTCTGACTTTTTAAGAAAGATTACTTCTGTTATAGTTCTTAATACAGATGAGTATGAAGGAGTTGTATTGCAACGCAGCATGGAGAGGAGCATGGGGTGTGGGTTTGTTTCTGAGGCCTTGTACACACGATCAGATTATCACGCATTAAAGCTCATTACCGCGCGATAGCAACAACGGCGTACACACGTGCAACAGGGCTCTTGCGCGTTAAGTGCCTTGTTGTCGCGCAATCCAACAACCACTCCGACGAGAGTGGTAACAGCTGTTGCGGATCATATATTGCGCGTTTGAGCTCGTGTGTACGCTTACCGCGCATTGACTGGAGTCCGGAACTGTCCCAGCATTCCCAAGTCGTCCTCTCTGGTCTCCCCCCCCCACCCGCTCTGTGGCCGTGACGAAACTGTCCCCGCCCTGCCCCGAACTTATTCCCGGGATTTTCAAATTTCAAGTCTGTTTCACTTCCTGCTCTCTTCCTCGTGGAGTGTGTTTGTGCTCCGATCATCAGTAGCAATGGCGGCCCGCCGTGGAAGACACGCACCCCTTTGGAGCACGGCAGAGGTACTGGACCTGATCAGCATCTGGGGAGAGTCCGCCGTGCAGGCGCAGCTACGCGGCAGCAGGAGGAATTATGACACATTTGGCATAATTTCTCGGGCCATGTCAGAGAGAGGGCATGATAGAGACACAGTGCAGTGTAGATCAAAGGTGAAGGAGCTCAGAATTACCTATCACCGAGCGAAGGAGGGAAACCACCGTTCTGGATCAGCGCCTGCAACATGCAGGTACTATAAGGAAATAGAAGCCATCCTCAGCGGGGACCCCACAACCACTGCCAAAAGTCCCGTGGACACTTCAGCCCCTCCTCGTCCGGTGATTGCCAGAGCCGAGCAGGATGAGGATGTTGTTGAGGAGGAGGAGGAGGAGGAGATGGAGGATGACACGGAGGAAAGCGCAACCGCATGTAGCCAGGAGCTCTTCAGCAGCCCCGCTGAGACGTCCACCCAAGGCTTGAACTGCAGCTTGTTCTCTGAGGCGGCAGAGGGGGGTTCAGGTAAGTTTCTCCTTCATTCAGCTCTGCTCCTGCTAAAATATCATTGTCTGGGGTGGGGGTGCTTGCGGGTCCCCGCTGTGCACGCTATTTACTCTGCATTCATTAGCAGGGCATCAATACAAGCAGTGATTGTAAAATAATCATCTGCATTTAGGTCAGAAAAGGTTTCCTCGATGTACCTCCAGAGCCTAATACTCAGGTTAGATGGGAGAGCGTTTGTGTCTGCGCTCCCAAAGACGGACACTCTGCCTCTCCAGCTGCAAAGCACAGCCCTGGGAACCATGGCAGCACACAGTGCAGCAGCATACGGTCCCGGCCTGCTACCGGCGGCATGTAGGAGATGTATTCTAGATGGAAGGGGCACTCTGAGGAGAGGGATATTGGGTTCCATCTGTGTGCCCTCTTCCGATTCTTAGCCCCCAGTAAGCCGTCTATTAGAATGTACCTTGTCTGCTTCAGCGCAGCGTAGTGTGTTGACCGCCCTGTACCTTCCAGTGGAATGTGCTACTGGAAGGTTACATTGGCTATCTATGCTATGTGTTAACAATGTCTATATTGTTATTTTTGTATTAGAATTGAGCTTCACAAGGCCGGTGTCTACCCCAGCTGACCGAATGAGAAACATTAGGCGGCGTTCTCGAAGAAACAGGGAGGATATGTTTAACGACCTGCTGAAAGCAACACAAGAATCCGCAAGGGAGAATAGAGCCTGGAGAGAGGAATCCCAGCAGAGGAGGCAGAAACACAGGGACGAACTGATAAGCGTCATGAAGGAGCAAACAGAACTGCTAAAGAACATGATAGCTTTGCAGTCCCAGGCGATAAATGTCCGGGCTCCACTCCAGACAGTTCAGCCGTGTATGCCTCCCACACACCGCAGTCCCTCAAAGCATTTCTTTGAAGGCCACCCTCCACCCCGGTACAGGACAACATCCAGCCCCCCCCC
>ML685810.1:5215995-5232010 GCA_007922175.1 Pelusios castaneus
TGTGGGTTTGTTTCTGAGTGTGTGTGGGGGGTTGTGAACTGGGGGAGGGGCCTAGTGGCTTGGCCAGGGGGCGGGGCCTAGCTGGGGGAGGGGTCTGGGGGTGTGGCCTAGTGGGGGGGATTGCAGGGAGTGGGCGGGGGGGGGGCCACAGCCCTGGATCTTTTTGCTATCCAGCAACGCCCCTGTCGCCTGTTACATGCAGGTATTACAAGGAGATCAAAGCCATCCTCAGTGGGGACCCCACAACTACTGCAAAGAGTCCTGTGGACACATCGGCGCCCCCTCATCCAATGAATGCCAGAGCCGAGCAGGATGAGGACGTGATTGATGAGGAGGAGGAGATGGAGGATGACCTGGAGGAGAGCACAACAGCGTGTAGCCAGGAGCTCTTCTGCACCCCCGCTGAGACGTCCACCCAAGATATCAACTGCAGTGTGTCCTCTGAGGTGGCAGAGGGGGGTTCAGGTAAGTTTCTCTTTCGTGGAGCTATGGCTTCTGCTAAAATGAGGATCATTGTCCGGGGCGGGGGTGCTTACTGTATCGGTCCCCACTGTGCACGCTATTTAGTCTGCATTCATTAGAAGTGCATCAACACAAGCAGTAATTGTCAAAAAATCATCTGCATTTAGCTCACTAAAGGTTTCCTCGATGTACCTCCAGAGCCTCCTACACAGGTTAGAAGGAAGAGCGGATGTGTCTCTGCTCCCGTATAAGGATACTCGGCCTCGCCAGCTGCAAAGCACAGCACTGGGAACCATGGCAGCACACAATGCAGCAGCAGCATACGGTCCTGGCTTGCATCCGGTGGCATGTAGGATATGTATTCTAGCTGGCAGGGGCACTCTGAGGAGAGAGATATCGGGTTCCATCTGTGTGACCTGTGCAGAATGTTAGCCCACAGTTATGTTACTAGGACTGCACTGTATGAGTTTAGCCCTCCAGACAACCCTTACCCAGCTCCCTTTCAAAACGGGTGACTTCATGGGACGCATGTAAAACCTACGTACCTTGTCCGCTTCAGTGAACCATAGGATGTAGACCGCCCTGTACCTTCCAGTGGAATGTGCTACTGGAAGGTTACATTGGTTATCTATGCTATGTGTTAACAATAGCTTTATTCTTTTAAATAGATTCGACCTTCACAAGGCCGGTGTCAACCCCAGCTGACCGCATGAGAAACATTCGGCGGCGTGCTCGAAGAAACAGGGAGGATATGTTTCAAGAGCTGATTAAATCAACAGAGGCAGCCGCAAAGGAGAATCGAGCCTGGAGAGAGGAATCCCAGCAGAGGAGGCAGAAACACAGGGATGAACTGATAAGTGTCACGAAGGAGCAAACAGATCTGCTCAAGACCATGATAGCTTTGCAGACCCAGATGATTAATGTACGGGCTCCACTCCAGACAGTTCACCCATGTCTGCCTCCCACAGCCTGTTGTCCTTCAAAGCATTTCTTTGAAGGCCACCCGTCCCCCTGGTATACTGCAACATCCAGTCCCTCACAGAGCTACTTTTTAGAGACCCGCAGCTACACCCACCTGTAACACCTCCCACCAATCAATCCACAACCATCATGCTTTTTGATTTTGTACCCGCACCCATTTCATCTCTTAATAAAACAGTAACAAAAATTTTGCAGAGTGGCTTTATTTGTACACAGTGAAAATCTCATAAGGTGCATTTGATGCATCCTTGATGTGAACTATGGGAAGGCATCATTGAAATGCTCCCTGAGTGCCTCCCTTATGCGAGCAGCTCCTCGTTGGGCCCCGTCCCCCACCCAATATTCCTAGTGGCTGGCTGTTCATATGCTGCCTCGAGGCGCTCTGCCTCCATAGCCCACCCCGGGGAAAACTTTTCTCCCCTATTTTCACAAAGGTTATGAAGGACACAGAACGCCGCAATTACAGCAGGGATGTTGTCCTCGTTCAAGTCCAGCCTCCCATACAAACAGCGCCAGCGCCCTTTTAAACGGCCAAAGGCACATTCTACGGTCATTCTGCACCGGCTCAATCTGTAATTGAACTGCTCCTTGCTGCGATCTAAGTTCCCAGTGCACGGCTTCATGAGCCATGGCATCAGTGGGTATGCTGGGTCTCCTAGGATCATTATGGGCATCTCCACATCCTCCACAGTAATTTTTTGATCTGGGAAGAAGGTACCCCCTTGCAGCTTCCGGTACAGACCAGTGTTCCTGAAAATGCAAGCATCATGCACCTTTCCCGACCACCCAGCATTGATTTCCATAAAACTCCCCCTGTGATCCATGAGTGCTTGCAGCACCATGAAGAAGTAGCCCTTCCTGTTGATGTACTCAGTCGCGAGATGGTCTGGAGCCAAAATCGGGATATGTGTGCCATCTATTGCTCCCCCACAGTTAGGGAATCCCATGGCAGCAAAGCCGTCAACAATCTCATGACCATTGCCCAATGTCACCGTCCTCCGTAGCAGAACACGATTGATGGCTCGGCACACTTGTGAGAGGGCTAATCCGACGGTGGACCTCCCGACTCCAAACTGGTTTGCAACCGACTGGTAGCAGTCAGGAGACACCATCTTCCAGACAGCTATTGCAACACGCTTCTCCACGGTTAGGGCGGACCTCATGTTGGTGTCCTTATGTTGCAGGGCAGGGGACAACTCTGAACACAGTTCCAAAAAGGTTGCTTTCTGCATTCGAAAGTTCTGTACCCACTGCTCGTCATCCCACAGCTGCATAATAATGTGATCCCACCACTCGGTGCTCGTCTCTCGTGACCAGAAACGGCGGTGCACCGGGTGCAGATGATCTGTGAAGGAGCTGAGCAATGCGGTGCTGTTGCTCTGCAGGGCATCGAGCAGTGCCTGCTCCTCAGTGTCCTCATCTGATTCGGAGCTCATTGCGTACTGAGCAACCAGCTGAGATGTATTTAGAATGCTGAAGGCGACAGTGGAGATTAGAGCAGGATCCATGCTGTCGCAATTGTGATTGCTCGCAAGTTGTGTGGCACTGCACTGTTGAAAATAGATGCGAGTTGCTATTAGCAATGAGGAAGATGCAAGGGGAACACAGTGCACCACGGGAAACTGAGAGTTTACCCATGGCGCTTTGCGTTCCTTTCCTTCATCCCAGGATTCCAAGCGCCGATTCAGGGAAAATTGAACTATGGGATAGATGCCCAGAATTCATTGCACTACACCGCGACATTGCAAAGAGCTGTGTTGCGTTGTAAGGAGCGACATGTGTACGCGCTCTCCCACAGTAAAGGTCACGTGATTTTTAAAGCACGATTGCTTTGTTGCGCTGTAATCTTATCATGTGTACATAACCTCAGAGTAGATCTGCCCATTCTGGCAGGTGATGCCTCTTCTCACTAGCCCATGCTTTCTGTCATGCCCTTGCCTCAAGCAAGGCTGGGTTCTTTAGGCCAGCCTAAGGGAGCTGTGATGTGCCCGACTTCCACTGAATGTATTTATAATTGTGCTTTAGCCAAACATACGTTATAGGGCTAAAATACAGCGGTAACTGGGTAGACCTGTGTTCTGCATGAAGTCAGACTAGATGATCTATTGGTCCCTCCTGACTTTAAAATCTATGAATCCATAAATTTTAGTGTGTGGAGCATCTAACTCTATTCGCCTCATTTGAGAGTCTCCATCAAAAGTTTTACTGTCGTTTTTTTTTTTAATGGGAGATACTACACAGATCCTCTTTTTTGACAGCCAGCATCAGAAGAGCCTTTAATGTTTGCTGATCTTGCCTTAAAAAAAATGTTTTGGAAAAATGCAAATCAGAGGTACCCTGTTTCTTTATTCACTGAGGCCCCGATAGAGAGAGGCTCCTAAGAACTTTTGTGTCTCTGGGCCTGAGAGGACAGCAGATAGAGAAGCATTTTGGGCTCCAAACAGTCTTGAAAATATTGTGGGTATGTGTGAAGTGTATTGATCTCTTCAGAGGGCAGCTCATGAATCCTGAATTTTAACTCTGAAGTGATACAATTGTTAAGATGGGGGGATATTTTTCCTTTGCATAGCACAGCTCTTACACTTGCAGGCTCCTGAGCTTCAGTTCATGTTGATAGTTTTAGAAATAGAAACAGCTGCTGTCTTTGTATGTTAAATAACACTTGGCCAATTACAGAGCCAGATTCGTTTGTAGATCTCAAAGTGCTTTACCAATGTCCTTAAGTATCTTTATCCCCATTATATACATGGGGAAATTAAGGTAAAAAGAGGTTCAGTAAGGACGGTAGGCAATGTCTATTGTGATTTCAGTGGACTGAATCCTGCCAGGAACTCAGCCTGTTCAGGTCCCATTCCAAAGGGGTAGCCGTGTTAGTCTATTGTAGAAAAACAACAGAGTCCTGTGGCCCTTATAAATCTGTTAGTCTTTAAAAGGGCCACACGACTCTGTTGTTGTTCAGGTCCCAGTGAACTCGAGGAATTTCTCAGAGTAAGATTTGAATACAAATTGAGCAAGGACTTCTTGACTTCCTCCAATAATAATATTATGTATTAACACAAACTAGCGATGATTTGCAATGTGGAATTGTTATTTTTAAAATTGGGCAAAGGTGTGTTTACCAGATAGGCAGTGTTGCCTCATGGATAAGCTTGTCTAAAATTTAGAAGACTAGGATTCTATTCCTTCTGTGCCACTGAGCTCTTGTGTGGTCTTGGGCATGTTGTTTTCCCCCTTTCTCTATCTGGCTGTGAGCTCATTGGGGTGAGAACTAATGAATGTTGCACAATAGGACCCTGATCTCAGCTGGGACATCTAGATGCTACTGAAATATAAAGAGTAGTTTGCAATTAAAACATTCATACTAAGTCAGCTGTAACATGAGAATTCAGACGTATGTAAACTGCACAATTTCAGGAATTTGTAAGCTCCTGTGGTAATGCAGAGTTAATGTTTATCAAGAAGCAAAAGCATACAGCATGCCTCACAAATGGTCTGTTAACAGTTGTACACATTAACAGGGATGTGGAAAGGGGGTGGGGTTTATTTTCTAACAGGAAACACAGTCTCTGGAAGTGAACTAAGCGTTAAGTTGTTAGCACAAAAGGGACAAAGCCTGGCATGTGGCCATGTTATACTATCCGGGCTGCAAAGGCTGTGGAGCAGGAAAGTCCTTCGTTGTGCTAACAGGGTGATTGTCCGAAAGCATAGCTTCGTGATGATGATGATAAGGGCGTGAGAATAATAGCGAGCCAGCCCCTCTTGGATAATTGATTAATTGTTCTCATTTTATTAACCAGTGTATTAAGTAGGGTTCAGTGCACTAAAAACTCGTTAGCCAGGGCATTCAGGGACAAGTACAGAAAAGTGAAAATGAATTGCATCAAAAGGGATGCAAACAAATCTCCCTGCCTTGGAAGGCCCACATCACTGTACTCTGAAATCTCAATGTGCACCACTGCAGGAAATGTTGCTCCCTACTAGATTCTTACTTGTTGTTATTTATATTACAGGAATAACTAGCTATCTCAATTGAGATAAGGGCTCCAGTGGACTGAGTACTGGGCATAGAGAGTAAAAGAATGGTTACCCTGAAGAGGTTAATAAACAAAGGGTGGGTAAAAGGATGGTCTTATCTTCATTTTACAGCTGGAGAACAGAGTCAAAGAGGGTTGGATTTAGGCTCCTGAGTCACTTAGGCCTTGCCTTCATTATGAAAAAGGGGCGCTCTTAACTTGAGTTAAAAGTCAGGTGAAGATAAGGCAGTTGTTTTAACAGGAGTTTGCAGATCAAGTTAAACACCAGAGTGCCCTATAGTTTTTAGGGTATGTCTTCATTGCAGAACTAACTCGTGATCTATGCCCAGGTGTGAGCAGCCAGACTGCAAAGCTCCACCCATGTGATTATGTTTTCACTGGTGCTGCACTCACCTGTATGTGCCTCTAGGACATCTGGAGGAAATATCCTATAGTTCTTTGTGCTGCAGTGAGCTGAGCTGCTTTAAAATTCTTCCCCAGTGAATTGTGTAAGAATTTTTCTATCCTTCTGGGGACATGGAGGGAACTGTGGGAAGGCATAGGAGGACTATCAACACAGGATTTAACCTATGACTTCACTGCAAAGTCTGAGTGAAAGTAGCACCTGGACGTTAGCTTGTAGTCCCAGGATGGGCCAGTTAGACTGGGTTGAAAGCACCAATAAACTCAGATCACAGGATTTTGGGCATAGACAGGAGCTGGATTGGGACAACACTTGAGTAAGATTCCAGTTTACCTCTGTGGAGATGAGATGTTCTAACTTGACCTGCCGACTCTAATTAAAACTAAAACCAGCTTGTCTTCATTAAGATTTCCACTCAAGTGAACTATATTTGGGTGAGAACTTGCCTTTCTTTACAGTGAAGACAGAGGTGGCTTTTGGGGTAGGCGAAACAGGCGCACACCCAGGGCCCCAAGCAGTAAGGGGCTCCATCACCTGAATTCACCTACCCCAAAAGAAGCATCTGCCTTGGTCGGCAGAAGGAGGAGGAGCTGGGCCCTGGGGCCAAGGGCTGGGGTGTGGCAGCAGGGAGCTGGGGCTGCAGGGTTGGGGTCAGCAATGGGAGGCTGGTGGTGGGGAGCTGAGGCCACAGAAGGGGGCCTTGCAATGGGCCTTTGCCTAGGGCCCCCAATATCCAAAGGCCATCTCTGAGTGAAGACAAAGTCTTGGATGCTCTGTCCCAGAGAAATTAAGGACTAAGATTTTCAGAAGTGATCTGTAGCCAGCAGCCCACGTGAGAACATGGCCAAGCAGCCAAAAGAAAGGTCATTGCAGAGTGAGCAATAAGCAGCAGGGAAGCACTTGGTGCAGCTTGAGAGCTACGTTCCCAAAACTAGACGCAAGACAGTGCACCAGGAGTGGGAGGCAACTCCATTACAACCCTTTTGAAGGGGGCTTAACCGTCTAGGGTTGCTCCCCTTAACACTGACACGTGCAGTTAAACTGCCAACAGTTTATCAAGCACAAAGTAAGACAGAACTCTGGGGTAGGTACTTGCAGAGATTACCTGGTTATAAACAGGGAGATACACAAAAGGCAAGAGGAAAGTGGGAGAAAGAGCAGATGATCTTGTGGGGAAGGCACTGGATTGGGACTCAGAAGAGCTGGATTCAGTTGCTGATTCGGCCACAGACTCCTTGTCTGATCTTGGACCAGTCACATGGGAGCAGATTGTTAAGTATTCAGCTGCCACAATTATGCCATAATGCTGCTCTTATTTAAATAAGGCTCACATTTTCAGAAGCAGTCAGCACCTTTTGTGCACTCTCTATGTTGAGCCCTTTGAAAAGCTGATTCTTAATTTCTCAGCACCTCAGTTTCTCCTATCCACCCTATATTGGTCTTGTCTCTTTAGATTCTGAGCTCTTTGAAGTAGGAGTTGCCATATACTGTGCATTTATACAGTGCTTAGCACAATAAGGCCCTAATCTCAGCTGTGGCTCTCTGATGTTACTGTAATGCACATAATAATAACAGAGAGAAAGCCAGGTCCAGGTCCAGGCTGAACGTGTTTTCTTGAGATAAATACTAGCAAAATATTCATGAACAAGCTAAAAATGGCAAATCTGTTTTTCTTATTTCTCATTGGTCTTTTGATTTATACAGGACCTTCAAGAATGACCCACATCCTCAGGCATTTACTCATTCTTAGCCCAACTTTCTATCTGGCTGGCTGCCTGAGAGCAAAAATCTTTCAGCAATATAAAGAACAGGACATAACCAAGAGGAAGGCTGGTCTCTGCAGAGCCTGCAAAGGCCTGAGCCATGATGACTGGTAACCCAGGCAACCAGGCGTCCCTTGAAATAATTGCTTGTTACAGATCCCCATTTTGTGCAGAGAACTGGTTAGCATTAAAAATTGGAGAAGACAAGGTAAGAGCTATTACGCAAGCAAAGACATCAGCCAGGGCTATTGGAATTGACTGCCACCCAGCTGAGTAAATTAAAGCAGGCACTGCACAAGGACCATTGTTAGCCCAGCAAATGGTTCAACAGGCTGCTGCAGCAAATCTTTCTGAGCTATGAAAATACAGATTTGGCAACCAAAAGTGCCTATGTGAGAGTAACAGGGACTGCATGCTGCTCTCGTGCGAATCCATGGGAGTTACTCCAGATTTATGTTGTTGTTATGGGAAGCAGAATCCAGCCCACGGCCTTTGCACTATGGAACACTGCTAAAGGCTCTTAGTCTAGGTTGCGCTGCTTGGCATAGGAACAATGGGGAGGGGGTTTTATGAACCACCTTGTACTCCCCATATTCTGGAGAAGGTTGGGGTCCTGACATAACTGGGATGTAAAATAGGTTAGTCTTAGGGCTGATCTAACTTATATTCTGCTCTGCGTGCACCTGTCTATATCCCCTCTCCCTCCAAATGTCCCCTCCCTCCGATCGTCCCAGCCCATCCATCCCCAACACACCCTTAATGCTGAATGGGAAAGGGGCCTTGTGTGGCTTTTAACCTGAATGGAGAGGCCTATGGTTGCACTAGAGAAATCCGTGGAGTGTGTGTCCAGTAGGTTTCTGACCCTTCTCTACTGCTGGGGAGGAGCATTGAGGGCAATCACCACTGAGAACCGGACCTATAGAATTTAACATCAACCATCTTTTTCATGGTGGTTTTAAACCAGCCGCATGGATTTTCCAACAGGCATGTGATTATCTATTAAGTCCTTATAGGATATTTACAGAATACAGTACAAAGTGCTTCCTTCTCTTTTAAGCTCTCTCTCGTTTTCAGAGTCATTTCTGGAGGACCCAATTACATTTTTGGAGGACTCCTTTGGTTTTACTCCTGTGAAATTCTGCAAGACTCTCTTGCAAGGCTCAGGCCTCCCAGCCCACCACTGTAGTAATCAAGATGAACTTAGTGCTGGAGACTGAAGGCTTTGGATATAACTACAGAGCAAATACTGCTTAGGCAACAGTGCTGTCTCTTCTCTCTCACTCAGCCAAACCTAGTTCTCATTTATACTGGTATTAATAGTTAGGGGCTCCATTGGATTCAGTGGATTTGTTGGGTTTGTCCCTAAAGTGCTTGCTGAGGATGATCCTGCACAGTGCCCATGCACTACTTAAATCGTTAGGTGTAGCTCACCCCTATGGAGAGGGATCAGTTCTGGCGCTCCAGCCCACATGCCTTTTTCTTCATTGTAAAACAGAATTTCTTTTGGAAAGGTCTGGTTCTGACTCTAAGCATTTGTGGTGAGTAACCCCATCCAGAGCGCTTGTCAATGGGACTGTGAGTGTGACTGGTACCACTCAGCATCAAATCTTTTATTAATAGAAAGTGGAAACAACCTCTGTACTTAGTAAGGCGGCCGAGTTTGCTTTTGATCTTCCCTTATACCAGTTTAACTCCAATGACCTCATTGGAGTCGCTCCTGATTTTCACCAGCGTGGGCAGGGCCATCCTTTGGGAAACCAGCACTCTGGGAAAACTTGATTTTTGGTGCCCCTAGCCTCTGCTGCCTCCCTGGGCTCTCCAACTATCCTCCCTAACCCCCGCCCATTGTCCACAGGCTCTACCACTTCCCTCCCGCATTGCCCTGAGCTTCTTTCTGCAGCCTCGCACTGCAAGCCCACCCTGCTCTTTAACGCCTGACCCTGGCACTCCCCTGACCACAGTGCCCTGGGTGGTTGCCCATGATGCACACCTGTAAGGCTGGCTTTGTTTGTGGGTGCTTCCTTGGTCTTAAACACGGCTCATGTCAGTTTAAACTAAACTGGGATAAGCCCCTCTTAAACCAGAAGAAGAACGTCTACACTGGGGTTTGCAGTGGTTTAACTCAATCAGTGCAGAGGTGCATGTAAACAACCCCTAGGAGTGAGGAGAGCCGGGCCCCGAGGTTTCTTTAAGAAGGCGGCGTTTCATGCCCTCTGAGGAACATCTATGCCACATTCTGTTACCGTTGCTATGGCAACTTGCTACCTCCTGATTTTGCTATGAATGGCAACAGGAGCAGCCTCCGTGCAGGTTCCAGCTGACACCCTGCTGCTTCAAACATGCTTGGGGATTTGCTTTCTTTTTAAATGTGAGAGACCCCTGTGTTCCAGCTGGGGCATCTGTGTGTTTGCTTCCGTTGGTCTCATGCTCATTGCACAGAGGAAGCAAATCAGGTCCAATTTTAAATACAAGCCAATGATCAGGGCAAAAAGGGGCGGTGCATTTTTGGACCTTGTTGATAGCATTGAACCCCTGAGGTCAGTGGGAATCAAGAGTGTGAAGCACCTAACAAGATCAGACCCAGAGAGCTGGGAGAGGCTTATCCGCAGCAGCAGCAGTAGAAAAATGTTCCCTTTTCAGACAGTGCTTGTTTTCTGCCATCACCACAGCCTTCTCCCTGTTGGATTTTCTGCCACCATGGACCTTTGCCTTATGCTGGAGAAATGCATTGTCGACCAGGGGTGAATCTATCCCTATTCATTAACTATTTTAGAGTGGCAGTTCAGTGTTGTTATTCCTGTTAAACAAATGAGAGGAGCCTAAGTCGCGCAGAAGGGAAGTGACCTCCCAGAGTCAGCAGGAACCATTGTCAGAGCTGGGATAAAAATTCAGGACTTGGGCTCCTGGGACTGGATTTAGACCATTATTATTTTGATTATTATGGAAATGCCTTGAGGCCCCAATAGAGATTGGGTATCACTGTGCTAGGTGCTGTACAAACATACATTTCCTGCACTGAAAAGCTTACAATTGAAATAGAGAAGACAGACAAAGGATGGGAGAGGAGATATTGCTTTCCCCATTTTATAGATGGGACTGAGACCCAAAGAAATTAAATTACTTGTATTAGGTCACACAGGGAGCCTGCGACTGAGCTAAGAAATGAACCTGCATCTCCTGAGTTCCATGTTACTACCTTAACCTTTCTTTCCAACATGAACAATAACAAGTTCTTTGCAAAGTAATAGACCACAGCAGTCCATGACTTGTTCTCTCTAGGAGCATCTGTGCTGTGTGACCAAGAAGCTTTATTTCCCTGCTTAGCCCAAAGTGAAGGTAAGACATTTTTTTCTGGATTTACCCATGGGGGTAGGTGTTCTCCTTGTCGTATTGATTTTTCTGTTCCTGGTGAGAGTTCTACGGCTCAAATGCACTCTTCCCTCACCAGCTCTGTCCCCCTTGGAGTAGAGTAATGAGCTCCTCTGATGAGGGATGTGATTTAAATTCTTGCTCCTCAGAACTGACAGGCCTTTCATCCATCTGAGACAACACATGTACCTCATATGCTGAGTTTGAGAATAACTATGTATCATAACATTAAGAGTCCTCAGAACCAGTTTTCAAGATGCTTATTACTTAGCATATAATGCAATGTACCATCAGTTCAGGTCACTCCATTTCATTGGTGAATTTTTCATGGGCCTTTAATCCCAGTATCTCAGAGCATTTTATGATCATGAATTAATTAATCCTTACAGCCCACCCCTGAGAGAGAGAGGGCTGTATCATCCTCATTTGAGAGATGAGGAAATTGAGGCACAGACACGTGAAGTAACTTGGCAAAGGTCACAATGTGAATGAGTGGCAGATTCAGGAGTAGAACCCAGGAATCTTGATTCCCACTCTCCTAATACCAGCCCAGACAATGCTTCGTCCCTATATAATCAGATTCAGGGGTGTGGGATAGCAGTGGAAAGAGAGTTGCTCTTAAGTGAGAACACTACTGTGGGCCCAACCCTACAAATTATTATTTAAAGAATCCTTACGCAAATATTCCCATTGACTTCAATGGTACTACGAGTATGTATGGAGTTTGCAGTATTCCCATCTTATGCCAGAGTGCTACATTTACACACATTAGCAAAGCAAATAGAAAAATTACAGAGCAGCTGGTGCACATGTCGCACTTTAATACTAACTTGTCTGTTTCTGTTAGAAAAAGAAAATGAAGTCCAATTAGCGGGTGGCTCTTTTCCCTGCAAGCCTTTGAATAAAAGCTGCCCAGATTGGAAGTTAAGTATGCTACAGAATTTAATGGGCCTCGGAAGATCACCATTATATTCTGGGGTTCAGTCCTGCAAGATGATGATCACTGTGGTCCTGATCAAGCAAAGTGCTTAAGCATATGCTTAACTTTTCGTACATGAGTAGTCCCATTGTTTTCACTATTCATGTGCTTAAATGCTTTGCTGGTTCCAGTCCGGTGGTTTGCAATTAGAAACAGAGATCATGCAGGTGGAATTGATTCAATCCGTTGCCTTTCCCACTTCATTTTTAATATTGAAGTTACTGAAGAGTACAGTGATTCTTGCTAAGGATTTGGCACCAAGATGCACTCTCTGCAACGGGGGGGATTTTTTTTCTTACAATTATCCAGTGTTGCTAGCATTGCTGTTTTGTTAGCTGTTCTAACTCCTCAGTATAGAAAAAGCTTCCGAGGCCGCTAGCGTGTTTAAACCCCACATCAGTTAAATCTGCTCAGAACAAGGCCGTGTCAATGTTGGGGTCTATAGCTGTATCAGTGCCAACCCCTTGCACTGTCTAACCCGGTGCACCAAATAAGTGTTGACCACATGCATTTCAGGTATAGCTACTTATCAACTATGGAAATATATTTAGGCTTGTAGCAAGCCATGTATGATCTATTCTTGAAATGTATACACTTGGACAGTGCCTGCACTGGGGCCCTGATCCATGGTTAGGAGCCCTACATGCAACAGTGATAATAAACTGCAATTTCAGTTAGCAACAGGGGGTCTGATTCTGCTCTCATGCTGGCTTTAAACAAATGTGACTGAGTTATTCTTGATTTATACTGGTGTAAGTCAGCGTAGGATCACAGCTACCAACTTCTTCACTTCCTGTCCTCTGCTTTTGTGCAGCATTCCTGTGCATCCCTGAAGCAACTGCTGTGTTCAGCCCCAGAGGTGACCAAATTTCATTGGTAGATGAAGTGGCCCAGTCTGTATAAAGCATGCTTACTAGCAAGCTTGGAATCTCGCCACACCTCGACCAGAAAACCCCTTCTGCACCCTCTGGATGCTATAATCTGTCTCTCTAATTCAGCCATTACACTGGGGTCCTATCCTTCTGTTGCATGAGATTTCCTGTACTGACTAGCACAATCATGCAGCAATCTGCTGAATCCAGGCAATAACTTGTAATGTATGTAAAGTGCTTTGAGATCCTTCTGGTCATCAGGTGCTATATAATCCTAAGGTATTAATAGTTCAACTCAAGTGCTGGAAGAGTTTCTTCTACATGCATGACGGGGAAGGCGCGGGGGCAGGAGAGAGATTTGGTGGCAAATTCACAAGTTAATTCTCCAAAAGCTCTGGGGTGCATCTAGATTTACAAAATAAAAGGTGGTCATGTGGTTAAATGAGGCTAGATTTATTCAGTAAGCTGAACACAAAGAGATGGGTTCAAGTTTAGCCTTAGCTACGAAGCACACAGAGCCAATGGGTTTTTACGAAGCAACACAGACCGGTCTGATTTTTCCATTTCTTTTTTTCCTTCTGGATTAAGGGGTGGTATTTTAGTTTAAGACTGCTCAGTCTGCCAGGTCAGGCTTGGCATTTCAGTGCTGTGAGGACCTTGTCTCCCTCTTCTATAGTAGTCTTTTCCAGGGCACTTATGCTCTCAGGAAGATGGGTCTGATAACTAAATCATTGCAGTAGGACTCAGGAGAGCTGAGTTTTATTCCTGACTGTGCTATAGATTCTGTGTCTGACCTGGGGCAGACCATTTCATCTCTCTCCGCCTAAATTCCCCATCTATAAAAGAGGATAATGATATTTCCTTTGTCAGCGTTGTCTACTCATGTCAAGATTTTGAAAAGTAGCAAGTGATTTTGGGTGTCCAGCTTGAGGTACCTTTAAGGGCTTGATTTTTTTTCAGAATGGACTGAGCACCGTGTCTAGAAATCAAGCCCCTTGAATGCTGTCTCAGGTTGGGCTCACAAAATCTCTTGACACTTCTGAAAATCTTGTCATAAGCACTCTGGGGCAGAGATTGCCTCTTGTGATGTGTTCACACAGCACCTAGTGAGGCCTCAATCATAGTGAATAACTGATGAATTATAATAAAACTGAACATATGGGGAAGCTTTCATCCTGACTACGGCTTATTTGTGCTAGTTTTACACCAGTGTAACTCTACTGACTTCTGAGGAGTTACACCTGGCTCTTGATGGTGGGTGTAGGATGAGGACAAAGCCCTTATTTGTAAGGAAGGAAAAAGCCAAATTGCAAAGTCCTTATATTCTTTGATGAACGTTTACTGCTGTGACTCATTGACTGTTTCTGTAACTGCTCATCTTAGGTGAGTGAAGGATGGGACAATATTCTAGCCCTATGTCTTCAATAATTTTCCAGTCAAGGTATGGATTCTTTTCTGCAGAATTGCCTCTGCTTTGCATTTCCATGTGGTAAACAAAGGATGACAATTTATTTACCTTTGTCAGAGGATTGAAGACCTTGCCCCTTCTCTCTCTCCAGGAATTCCCCAAATAAGCCACTGTGCTCAGATGAACATGATTTAACAATAAGAAAAAAATGGTCCCAGAGCTGTTTGCTAAATTCCCATCATTCCAATTCTGTTGCAATGTTTATTAGATGAGTTTAAAATAGCTCCAAAGTCATCCTAGAATGTAGAGCTATTCAGATGAAGCTGCTCAATGCAACTTAAAAATAAGATCCTCTTTTAAGGCCTCTTAACCAGTGAAACAAACAAGGAATCTAGTGGCACTTTTAAAGACTAACAAATTTATTTATCGCATGAGCTTTCATGGGAGAAAATTTCATTTCATCCGACACTTGAAGATGGAGAAGTATAGATGAATGGAAGGAAAATAAATGCAGGGAAGTGTAAGTCATAGGATCAGGTCAGACTGTTACAGCAAATCAATGCAAACAGTGGATTTGCTTTGTAAAGTCTGAGCTGATCCCAAGACTTTCACTTCCCTGCATTTATTTTCCTCACTTCTCCATCTTCAAGCATCTGACAAAGTGGGATTTTCTCCCACGAAAGCTCATGCGATAAATAAATGTGTTAGTATTTAAAAGTGCCACTAGACAACTTGTTTGTTTTGCTGAACTAGGCTAACTCGGCTGCCCCTTTGAAACTTAACCGATGAACAAACTAGATAAAGAGAGCATAAACATGTCCGATTGTAGGTGAGTTGCTAAATACAATGCAACATTTTGTGACCAGTTGTATCCCAAAATGCTTTGCAGTGTTCAAAATTTCCATTGGAGAAAAAAAATCTTTGTTTATGGCACAAGCAAAAGAGTTAATAAGACAGAGAGATTTAGGGAAGCTGTTCCAATTGGTAGGAAGGGAAGAGGAGAAGGGTCTTGCACCAAGAGATGCTGCGTAGTGTGGTGGTGCCAGGGGCATGTGAGTTCTAGGGAAGTTGAGGGGAGTAAGGGTTGATGTAGTTTCAAACAGGGCTATGTTTTTGTGCACTAGGTACCTTTCAGAGGGCGTCAGCAGGGTCTCCACCTGGCACTTAGAACACGGTCTGTTATAGTGCTCTGGAAATCACAAGGTATTCCATGATTGTCCGTTATATGGTTATATGGTGTGGTGGTGGTATTATTTATTTGTACTGCAGTATCACATAGGAGCTCTATTTATGTGCTCGGTGCTGTACAGAGAAAAAAAGACAGTTCAAAATCAACATGAAATGTTTGGTTTGACCTGAAAAGAATTTATTTTTTTTTCGGAACTATGGGTGAACCAAGCTATCAGTGATTCACATAGCTCTAATTAAAATAAATATCTCAGATATTAAATATATTTTTGAATATTTATTTTTGATTGCAGGGTAAGAACTTACCATCCACAGAAAAAATCCATCAGTTTAGTAAAAATGCAATGCATAGCAGTATATTCCTAGAGACACTTTATTATTAAAGCTCGTAGAATTCTATATGAAGAGATACAGTGAAACCTGTCTTTTTATGTCCCTTTTCTGCTAACGTTTGATGAGATGCACTGTAATTCCCTTGAAGCACTACTTTGGATTTGTCTTTCTTAAAGAGAGAGAGTTACAGTCTCAGGCTATGTACACACGAGAAACTTGTCCC